>VZZY01006454.1:16489-30539 GCA_013400335.1 Eurystomus gularis | reverse complement strand
TTAAAAAAAATCTACGCCTGTATCCACAAATCACAGTTGGGTGTCTTATGCAGAATTTCAAGAATTAGGAACTCATATGAAATACTTTGAATAACTTGAAAATGCAGTTAATGCTTTTATAGCAATCCTGGAGAGTTACGAATTTCATCATAAATGACTATGATTCATCATACCAATCATATTTCATCATAAATTACTGTGATTATTCATTATTTTAGCTGTAGCTTATATGGTTTTTGGACTTCGCTGGAGATGCAATTACTTACAGAATGTCAGTTGTCACCCTGTATTGTATTAATGATAAATTAAATTTTTGAGCCATTGGAGTGATTTGTTTGTACACTGGCTACTCTTTGCAGAATTTAAATCTGCAGAAAACGAAGAACTTGAAAGTTCCCATAGCCTAATTCAGAGCCAGATGTTTGCATCCTTTAGGACCTTACTTGAATAGCTTAGACATAAGGCCAACATTTCTACATTCTCAGAAGACATATAAATATTTAGATACTATTAAAGTACTTTATTATGTCCTGTAGTGATACTATTTCTGGTAAAATTCAGAGGTTTTATTACTTCAAATGGTAAGTAAGCTAGCTTCCTTGAAAATTAACCTATCTGTTTATTTGTGTTTATAAAACTATTAATTAAATAAAACCAACCTTTTTTCATTGCTATGACAGTATGAATTCTATACATTTCATGTAATAAATATCTCACCAAGGTAATAATCTCACTAAAATTTCTTTACTTTTTCATTTTTTCTTACAGTACCCCTGAATTAATAACAATATCAAGACAAGTTTAGAGTGAGTCCTTTTTAGAAAAAAAAAAAAAATCAAAATGTAGTAATGATAATTTAATGTCAAATTTAAGGAAGAACACTGTTTTCCAAATAATTTCCATACAGGGCTTTATGCTGACTGTGCATGGGGTACATTGAGCAACACTGAATTAAAAACACGAAAATACATCAGCCAAATTAATGTTATACTTAGCTTTATGTTGTGTTGTAACAAGATTCATAGCCGTGCCAGTGTAAGATCTCAAAACAAGCTACCGTTCCCTAGTAATGACTTTTCCCACCAGCTTCGGTGTAAGAGACTTGTGGTTTGATTATTCTTTCTTTGAAATAATCCTCATTGACCTTTTAAAGGAATAGAGAGAACAACATGATCTGATTGCAAAAAGCAAGCCCTTTGGAATCTTTCCCTAATTATGGACCAGATAATCCTTTTTGATTTTTGCCATGGAGAGGGGGGATAATAACAGCAAAACTATTAAATGACTGAAAATCTGTTAGTACTCAGAGTTTGGCTTGTCTGAAGTTATCTTTTACTGCCTTCTGATTTTTTTCCTCTTTTTAATTTCCAAGTTCTTGAAGAAGGATTGACGTTTCAGATAGGACTAGAGATGAAAGAAATGTGTTATGTGTGGAAGTGGTGCTGTTGGCTCGTGACACGCAAAGTATACAAGGATTATCCAAATAATGTTTTTCATACTTTAATTTCTGGCTGTCAAGTATTCTTGGAGGGACTGAAAAAAATGACCAGGTGCATGTATAGTGAGATGGCAGCATGAGTGAGCTGGCACAGAAGAATAGTCAATCAATAGGGAGTAGCCAAGCAGTACCCCTCTCTTCCCTGAAGTAGTGAGAACTTCATAATTTAGACAGTTTGTGTTTATTATCCTGTGTTTCACAGCTCTCCTACTATGAAAACAAGTACTGGTTTATGTCTGCTGTAATTCCAGAGGTGAAGCTTGGGTTAGGTCTGGAAATTTGCCTTTATCTAGCTTTTTTTTTGTAAAAAATCAAATTCGCATCTTACTGTGGCTGTCAGAAAAAACCTTAGACAATGATGTGCAGTACCATGCAGGAGGGAATGAGTCACTTGTCTGTCATAGTAAACTGGAGTCATAACCTGAGCTTTGTTATGGTTTTCAGTATTTGGCCAGGTATTGGGTTTATTTGCACTAAGTACATGCTTAATTACACTAAATTCTGGTCTGTGACATGAGTCCCTGGGCAACGCAAAGGCATGCGTAGGGTTAGTGACAGTAAGCAAAGCACAGGCACTGGCTTCATAGTGCATTTCATACTTAGAAACTAAAATTATTGTGACTTTTCCCAGTTTTTTGGCATGCTAATCATGAAATTCCAGGAAAGCCCTGGGGGAGAAAATGTTATTTCACACCTTCTACCTCCTGCCTTGACAATGAGAAGTGACAGCATCTCTTTCACTGTAATGTATTCCTCTGGTTGCTGGTGGCTTGACAGTACGCGCTGCATGACATGTGCCCTGGACTCTCCCTTGTGTCCCTGCTGAAGGCCAGGCAGCAGCAGACACAGGAATGGTCACTATATGCAGGATGCTTTCCTTGCATTTTTCCACAGGACAATTCTGTGTGTCATTTAACAGATTTATAAGGAATATATGCTCAGAACACTGTGTATTTTCCTACATGGCAGTACAGCATTGCAGGTTGGTCTGGAATACTCTCACAAAAGGGAATTTCACGGGAAAATATCAGAAATGTAAAACATAAACTCTGTGGAAATACCAGTGTTGCAAAAAGGTTGAACAGAGGGCAAGGCATATGCTTGTTTGATATCAAGCTTCAATCTTGCATCACGTTAGACATGAAATTACACCACTGTAAATCCACTTTGTGGTATTGCAGGTGGAGCGTGAGATGTGTTGCTTCTAAGGGAACACACTGTTGACACAATACCTGACTGTGCTTTGGATAGACTGGTTTCTGTTTGGATTGGTGAGAGTTAAGAAAACAAGGAGAAGAGCAGGACACAATGAGAAGGATGAGAACACAAATGTGGCCTCTCTGAGCAGCTTCAGACAGGAGCAGAGAGAGGTGCTCTAAATTTAGAGATATGGTAAATTGCTAAACTATACATATTTGTTAATCCAGTACTATTTTTTGGTTTTGTAAACTGGAGCTCAGAATACAATCCGTTTTAAAACAGCAAAATATGTTAGCCACACAGATACTTAATGCAAATCTTGATACATCCTGACAGTTTTGTTTTATAAAAATTGAAAAAAAAAAAGGAGCAGAATCAGTACAGTAAGAGAAGTGGTTTGTTCTTGAATACACATGCACATTGCTGTGTCCAAACAGCTGAAGATACTGGCATTAGCTAGATGGCCTGACTGCCTAAATGATGATCAGTACTAGATTTCTGAAGAATTACGAATTTCAGAACTACGATTAGTCATGCAGGTATAAAAGTGGTTTAATGTGGGAGCACCTCTAATCCTGGCTTTCATTTAATTTGGTGTTCAAGACCTGAAGCACAATGCCTGTGAGCTGCTCTGCATAGGGAGGCTGCTGTGTCTTTGAAGAGCCTCTTTGATGTCTGTGGAACAGATTACACTTGAAGTCAGGTAAATCTTTGAAATGTTAGGGTTATCATAACCCTTCCTATTCAGAAGATCTAGAAATGGAAGCTAATATTTAAGAATCACTTCTTGAGGGCACACTAGCATGTTTTATGAAGGTGCTGTATAGATTTAGGATGATTTGCAGTCTGAGTGGAACCATTAGTATCAGTGGTTGTCACAAGGAAAGTGTTAACTGCTTGCCTGGTATGGTGGTTAGTTAGTCCAAATGGTTTTCTTTTTTATGGGTCAGATCTTATGGCCAACTGCTAAGGCATCTAAACCAATGGAAGTGGTCTGTCTCAAAGGCTGAACTACAGATCTTCCTAGAACAGGATCTGAAATAGTATTGTTTGAATAACCTTCTAGGAGAATATGTATTTGGTTGTTGCTGCTGTGTTATTTTTTGAATTTGCTGTGAATTCTTATCAATTGATAAGATCTTTCATACGTGGATTGCAGCAGAGCAGTAGCTCATATCAAAGTGTATTGGCATGCAGGAGAATGGACATGGTAGGCTGGCTTTTAGCTCTTACTTCTAACAGGTGTTGTATTTCTCCCTTGCCTCCTTTAGCAAAAATTTTTTTTACTTGTTGATAGTGCCATGAAACAATACTCAAGTCCAGTCACCATCACTTTAATCTGAAAGATTCAGATTTTTCCCAGGAAGAAATGAAGTCACACATAAGAGGTGTTCTCACCAGTGCCTGGTGATCTCCTTTCCTTCTGGCTAATGAGATCTTTCAGTCTTGCTTTGTCCTGGGAAATGGCTTACTCAGATTCTCTGCTATAGTCTGTCATTAAAAAAAACGAGCATTTGGTACTTTTGCTTCTGTAGTACATTTTTCTGAAACCTAGACATGGACGGTAACAGTGAGGGGCAGGCAAAAACCAAACCAAACCAAAAAGCAAGCTAGCGGAAAACATCAAGGCACTTACCAAGTTTGTGTAGAGAGGAAAAATCTCACTAAAATCTGTAGGTTTCATTATACATAGCCTGGATAGCATAGACACAGTGCTTAATACACTGCTAAAGGGGAATATAGGGAGTGTCAGTCACTTCTCCCTTCACCACAATGGCAGTGACAAAAATTGAAGATAGAATCACAGAATAGTCTGGGTTGGAATGGATCTTTAAAGATCTTCCTTTAAAGATAAGATAGAGAGATAGAGGTGGGATCTAACTCCTAATACTGGCCCTTCCATTTTGGCTTGTTGATGATCTGTTTGCACCAATGGAGGACAAAAGAGCCAAGCCTTCTCCTGCTACAAAAGCATCTGTTTCCTCTGATGAAGTTGTTCAGTCATTGTTCAGATGCTGGTACCAGAGGAAAAGGGATTTTTGATGTCTACAGAATCTACATCACTCAGAATAAAAGAGGTCCACCATATAGAGCCAGGTACAATCCCACAACAGCCCCTACTGCTTAATTCTTGATCCTCTCCTTGGCATAACTTTGAGGTATGTCAGCTCTTGGACAATGCTTGGTACAGTCTGGATGGTGGTGTGATTTAAAGACTTGGTAGTAGACAGATTGAATGAGTCACCTATGGGAAAAGAGCTTTATGGGCCTTGTTATGTTTTTGTGGTTTTGGCTAGTTTTTTGTTTGTTTGTTTTTAAGATGGCCATAGCAAAGATATGCTTATTGGTTCTACACACCATTTTTAATAGTCTATGTTTGGTACTATTTAGTCAAATCTGTACTGCAGTAAGAGCAGGATTTCTTACAAGCTAATCAATAAGCTTTGGACCTGGTTTATTAAAAAATATCTGATTTATTCAGGATTAGGTATCTGATGGATTTATAAGGAAGTAGATGATTAGGGAGGCAGTGATAGTTTTTCTGTTAAAAATAGAAGTAATATGCAACATATATTTCATGCTGCTGAATAGATTAAGCATTTTCAGCAAGTGCTTACAGCTATGATTTTCAACTAGTGGTTTTGAAGATAAACACAGAGGTCTCCAGCACTGATCAATACTGTGCTTTCTACATTTTTGCTTTCTTTCAGCTACTTTGTCATCATGGTTTTTAACTCTTAATTTACATGCTCATATGTTTTATCTGAGAAGACCTGTTTTAAGCAAGACTAGTAGGAGCCATCTGCAGCACTTTCTGGCTTAGTAACCTGGCAGTCAGGAATACTACTGAGATAAAACTGATATGCCACTAGAACACACTAAAGGGCTCAAAAGACACTAGACATTTCTAGATACTAGACACTTCTTAAAGTAATAATAGCTTTAAGCTACTTTCACAAGAAAATTGTAGCAAATACCTAACAAGTGGAAAATCATGAAAGGTTGTACATAAATTGAAAAGCAAACACAGCCAACTGAATTAAGTTTGAATAAAAATAAATTGGGCCAAAAATCCAAATAATTAATCAGAAACTTAGGAGAAATAGAAAATGTGGTTTAAACATTGCTGGACTAAAAAATAGATGAGACAGGAAATCAGAGGAAAGGATAGGAGCAATACTAAGAGGAAATAAAATCCTAAGAAATTGTATTAAACATTCTTTTGGTGGTACAACATAATTAAGCCATGAAAAAACAATTTACGTGCTGCTTCTGTTGACAGTATTGAACAGGAATAATGCCGCCAAATTAATGGAGTTACTTTGGACTTGCACAAGAGTGATGCAAGTAGCATTTGGATTTAAACAGATTCTGCTGATCTCATTAGAAGTTTTTGTTTAACAGCTCCCGACATAGAGAACTTGAGCACCAGCGGTCTGATCCAGCTTTTTGGAATTTCACTTTTAACTTCCCTGGGAGATTTATTAGGCCTTAAACCTGCAGGAGTGCCAAGTGTTATGCAAATAATGCTTTTATCATTCAGGATGTTCAGCACTGCTGTGTGTTATGTACTCCTTCTCTATGCTGGTAATGAGACAGGATAATCAGGGGGAGCACTGCCTGTGTCCTGGCTACAGGGCTTCTGCAAAACAGCAGCTCTGCCTTCAGCTCTGAGGGGGAGAAGACCTAATTAAAGAGTGTCCTAGGCCCATAGTGTCGGCTATCTGCGGATGCAACTGCCTTGTCATAGGCAGTGGTCTGGGCCAGTGTAGTAAAAAAAAATATTTTCCAAAAGTTAGTTTGAGGTCAAGATCAAAACAAAGCAGTGGCAGCAGTTGGCCGATTGTGATTCTGGTCAGTGACATGAGTCCCTGGGCAATATGGATGCATGCACAGGGCAAGTAGGGAAAGGATCAATAGTTGTTACAAAAAAAACCCAACAAAACCAAAACCAAATCTAAGCCTGTTCTCTGAGGAGAAAAAAAAAAATAAATTAAAAGTTCCTCTGGCAAACACACAGCTACCACACACACAAAATAAGAGGTGATTCTTTTAATGAGGCTCACAAATAGCAGAAAAAAGAAAGGAATTCCCTGATGATCCTCTGGGTTGTTGTTAAGAGCTTGATTTGATGAGAAGTACGTTCAATTTCAGACCCCAGTGTTATATTCTATATATCGGTCTTTCTCATTGCAGTCCCTTTGTTTGTCAAGATCAGGCAACAGCAATCTGTTTGTGTACTCACAATAACTCTTTTATATTTCCTGTTGGTGAATAATGAGGCTTCTCTAATCACCTCTCTGTGCTGGAACTACTGTGTTCTTTGTTGTTAGCATAAATTACTAGGTACCAACAGTAAACAATAAAAAAATAACGTTTGTAAGTTAGGGCTTGGGACTGGCCTCAGGAAATGGCCTACTTTTTGTGTTTGGGGAAAGAGAGAAAGAAAACTGGATGATGTTAATTGTATGAACATATTTGAAAATAAGTTGATGGATAAGGACAGGAAAAAATAGGAAATGAGTGGTGATCATGCCCTGTCAGTCACTGTGGATCAGTGAAATAAGCTGCATACAGTCCCCTGGAGTTTTACACTTGTATACAGAAGTGCATTCAGTCCCTCAAAGTGTACACTTTAAGACTTAAAGCTTCATACTTTTATATTCTATATCTCCTTATTTTCTGCAGATGTCTTGGCAGGAGAATTTATGGGAATTGGAAGAGAGTATTTTTAGGTAGCTTCTGTATAATAGAGATGGCATGTGAGAAAGAGCAGATGTTCTCATTAGAAGGCAAGCTTTACTTCTCAGGAGTATTCCACAAAACACTCTGGTGTCAGCAACGGTTGATTTGTTGAAAGTGGAAGGCTTCATAAATGTGTAATACTTCAATTTTGATTAGTAAGTATTTTATTACCAGCATTAGATTCTCAAATGTGTCACAAAAAAATGCACTGAATTTTATTTTAAAATCATTTTAAATTTTCACATTAATCTTTTTTTATAGAAACAAATTCAGTAAGATCTACCATTTGAATTCCCAACTGCAATAATTACCACAAATAATGGTTATGGAGAATTGAACAATAAACTCAAATACAGTTATGAATTTTATATTTAAAAATGTTAAACTACCTCAAGCTCTTTCAAATAATGCAAATTCTGTATTTTTCTGTAGAAAGAAGTCTTTTAGAGATGATAGAAAAGTCTAGAAATACCATCTAAACCATTTGAATTTAACCTATTTCTCTCAATCTGAATTATTCTTCTTTTTAAATATATTTTCTGTGCTACAGCAATCCAATGGCTTGAATAGCCTTCCACAGTAGTGTTGTAGTGCTTTGTTTTAAAATGCAACAAATGTAATCTACTTTTATCTCAAATTTAACTGAGCAGTGAAATCACCATTCTTCCATCTTTTCAACTTGAAAGACTCTGAGGTTTTACAAAGCAAAGTGAATTTTCCATGATTTCTTTCCATGAGAAACTGTATTCACATGAAGTCTTCTGAGACAAAAGATATTTATGTCCATGAGTGTTTTCCATTCTGGATTTCTTAAGATGATAATGATCTAGAATTTTATTTTGTATACCTTACATATTATATACTTTTATGCATATGCATACGTCTATATATACATAACACATATGTTGTATTGGTGTAATGCTAGCAACATACAAATCCATGTAAAGACCATGTTCTTACTCGTACTTACTACAGTCTTCTGGTGTGGCATCTCATGTTTACCAGTGGTAGGAGTGTGGAAAGTGGAAAAAAGGTCAGGAGGTGTTGACCATAGAATCATAGAATGGCTTGGGTTGGGTTGGAAGAGACTTCAAAGATCATCTAGTTCCAACCCCTCTGCCATGGCAGGGACACCTCCCACTAGACCAGGTTGTTCAAAGCCCCATCCAACCTGGCCTTGAACATCCAGTGTTGGGGCATCCACAACCTCCCCGGGCAACCTGTGCCAGTGGCTCACTACCCTGATGTACAGTGACAAAAGTTTATTACTTTAATTGTACCTGTTAAACTAAAATCACCTTCCTCCCTTTGTTCCTCTACGCTTGATGAAAAAATGGTATTGATTTGTTTATTATATATTTATTAATTATGCATATATTTGTAATATTCAGTATTTTCATATCCTTTTTAGTATTTCTCCATTGCTCTCTGCCTAGTCCAATTTTTTCAAAAATATATACTATACATGCAGACTCAGGACTGTTAAGTGCCAAAGAACAGCCATTGCTTTTCAAACAGTACGTCATGGACATCCTATACATAATTAACCATGTTAACATTACCTGAGTGCAGTCAATAAAGCAAAGCTGCAGATAAACCAAAGATAATAGCAGGGCGGTTATACAAACCCTCCTTATTATTTTTCCTACTAATTAAGCCAGAGTGAGAGATGAACTTTATTTTCAGGTCCGCTTAAGACACACTGTTCCATCTGGGATGTTTCTGGGATGTTGAAATGCAGGTCAATGAGTTGGCCTTTACGCTAGCAGTTATAGTGCACTTCCGTTCTCCAGATCAGATATTTTGGTTGTCTTGTGATGCCAGACAATAAACTGGTTATTATAGGAACATTTGTCTATCCTCATAGGCTGAAACAGAATATGATTTAGCTTAATAGTCAAGGATCTATATGTACTGTTACTAAAATAATTGTTAACGTCCCTCTTACAGTATGGTATATACTAAAAGCATCGCATTCTCAGCCACTCTAATTGTGAATATCTTTCATTTATACTGTTCTCTGCTAGAGTTTTTTCTTTCTCATCCTTTCTCAATTATTATTCCCAATTCTTCATTTTCAAATCTTTCGCCATACTGAGCAGGAAGCAACAAGCACGTACAAGCTGCTACTTGTGTTTATGTTTGGTTCTCAAATTACACTAGAAAACAAAAATAAATTTATAAACATTGCCAAGGATACAGTTTATCAGTGAGTATGGCCATACTCAGATAAGGCTTTGACTGACACAGACCGTTTCCTTACTTAACATGGCAAACCATCATAAAGTATTTTTTAAAGTCTGAGACAGTCCTTGCAGCACGGCTTTGAGCGCTTGGATGGCCACTGTGAAAGAAAAAATGGGGAAAGCTGCAGAGTGGTGAGGCTAAGTGGTTGCTTACGGTCAGGGCTATGCTGCATGACTGACCACAACTCAGAGTTGCGTGAAGCAGCTGTGCCCATTGAATGATTTTATTGTAATCCAAATGCTCGGCTAAGTCCTTGTTTTAGGTGTCTTTGTGTCATGTGCTGCTGCATGGAGGAAGTGGTCTCAGAGGTTCACACTCAGTTCATGCCTGTTGCCTCTGGTTAAAATGTGCCTGGTAGATATGTTGTTTCATCTAATTTTTTATTGTTTTTGGGGAGAATCTCAGGCTAGAAGAAACCTCTTACAAGTGTCAGTATACTATACAATCTATACAGGAGTGTAAAAGTGTCAGATTTCGTTCTATTTCTGAACAGGTTTAAACAAATAAGGTATCAATTGCTTCCGTTCATCTTTCCAGAGATTCTTAGCAAAAATTACCAGAAGGATTTCCGTCATTCATATGCAGAGCTTACATGTTACTGCCAGCTGCATTGTCCAAAATAAACAGAAACACTTCTTTATTGTAGCTGGCAACTGTAATGCCCCTATTATTTCATATCTTTCACAGGATGGACAGATATCTTCATTACCTAATTATTATTTAAAGTGTGATCAGTAACTTCACCTTCCTGTAAAGTCAGAAAGAAAATGGTGAAAATGAAGATACTGTTGCATCTCCTTAGGTGACATGTCAGAACTTTAAATCTATCACTTTGGTGGTTATGGATTTAAATATCTATGTGCCCCAAAAATGAATTAACTGAATGCAGTAGATCAACTAATTACAGCAGAAATTTACAGAAAATGTTGCTTTATTCTCTGTAGCTGCGGGGTTTGGTATAATAGAACAGAAGACCTCATTGTAGAAAATGTTCTTGTAGGAAAGAGTCTTCAGTGCTGGTATGTCTGTTAAAATGGTCATGCACTGTGCTGGTGGGCTTTGGAAGTTAAGTTAAACCCTTCCCTGCTTCCACATCCTACAGTCACTTTGCTTTTCATGCAGAGGGCTTTTGATGGGTGTGAGCTGGATTCATTCCCAAGGACATCAGACTACAAGCTACGCTCAAGTGGAGACTCTAATGGCTACTGAAGGGTCTGAACCAACGACTGGTCATTTGGGCACCTTCAAATCATGTGGAGGGAAGTGATTAAATCTGAAACAAAAAACACAGACTTCATATGGGTACAGAATCTTGAGCTGCTCACACTGTGCTAGGCTATTTGCTGATTTAGACAAGGCCAATGCTGACTGCTTCACACGGCATATTTTCAAATATGTTTTGCCATTTGGAATATTGCTTGAGAACAGAAAATATTCCTTCATTTTCCATATGCATTCTGAAACTGTTGATGGAGGTGAATGTATTTTTTTAATAAATGTATATATTTTTGTATATAGTTATATTTAAGTGGTTTTATGGGATGCACTTGGTACTTAGATGATTTTTCAAAAATTTTGTAATGTGACTTATAAATTGTTCCTGGTTTGTATTTTGGTATATCCCAACCTGACTTGGGATATTAAATGCTGCCCATTTCTTCAATAGTGTTGGCACCTCTTGTCAAAAATGTGACCAAATAAGGTATTTAAGAGTGGATATACAAAAATAGAAGTTACTGGAGATTGAGGAATAGTTTTCAAAGTGTAATGAGAATATGTTTAGCATTTGTAATGTTTAAAGGTATTCCATTTTGGTGAAGATAAGAGGATATCATAAATGTAATTAGAGTTTTAAATACTGTTGATGATGACTTTTTAATTGCTCAGCTTTCAAATTTGGATTTACTTTAGTGTGGGAATAGATAAATTCACCAGTGCTGAGATTAATAATTGCCTAGCAACTGGTGCCTGAATATATCCAACATAGGGCAAAATAAGGGAAAACAAAACACTTTCATTTCCATGTATATAAAGTAAGTGTAAGTATATAAGTATGGAACTAAATGTATGTACATGTCTGTATACACATAGACACACACTCTGGTGCTTCCAAATTGCTAACCACAAAAGCTGTGAAGCGTAAAAAAGAGAAATGGAAAGGTTAAACTGAGATGCAAAGTGTGGATGAAAATTGGGAATATTTATTTAAAAGTGATAATTCCAAAGAAAGTGCTTGGTTTGGTTTTGTTTTGTTTTTTGAAACCATCTTGCTTCACTGATGAAGTGAAAGTAAAAACTGGAAAGCTAACTCCCAAGACCAGTGAGAATATGTGTACCTGAATGCTCTCAGTCCATAAGTAAGAGAAGGAAGGAAGATGTTACCTGTCTAGAGAATCACAGAATCACAGAATCACATAATCGTTATGGTTGGAAAGGACCTCCAGGGTCATCAAGTCCAACCTTTCTCCTAGCATCTCTGCTACATGACAGATTATTTTAAGGGGCACCCTTTGGACTGTGCTGCTGATTTAACTATGTGCTTGGATTTTCTGTCGATGGAAAGCAAGAGCTGCTGTGTGTCTGTTTCCTGATCAGGGGGTACAGGCATTTCCAGAGCCTTGGAAACCCTGAGTCTTTTGAAGAAAGATTTAGGAAGAGCTAATGATCAAAAGCTCAGTGTAGGTTAAGTTGAATAAGAAATCTAGGTTTCTGTATTGACCATCTAATGGCCATGGATATAGAAATGGGACCTATTGGCAGTTAGTAGAGAAGCCTGCAGGAGCCCAGCTGGTTTTTGACAGAAAACACTGAAGCTGTATCAGGAGATCTGCAAAACTTAGTGATTTCTAGCAAGAAATGTGAATATTTTAATAACTGAGACATTTCAAGTGAATATACAACTAAAAATCTCCTGATCAGCTTTAGAAACAAAGGACAAGTGGCTGTAAATGATAATATACTCCCATCATGATTCACTATCTATCTGAAAGTTTTAATTGAACAAAACAACTTAATGGAGAGACAGTTTAGCCTAAGTGCCTTGTACAGAAAGTCTTGATTTAAGCTCTTATGCTTTCCCTTTTCATAAACTTCTCCCACCCCATAGGTCTGAATAGGTGCAGAAATACAGGTTGATTCACATGAGTGTTAGCAAGTGGCAAATAATTGTATAAACATGGCGGATGTGAATGACAGCTGAAATCAAATGAGTATGTGCAAGGAGTGCCTAGGTAATTTCTGCCAGCTTTCTTCAAGATGAGAGCATGTTGAGCGTGAGAGAAGATGTTGTGGAAAGCTGGGCTAAATAGGGATTAGGGCATCTTCGTTAAAGGTGTTTATCTGTTTTCTTCTTGCTTGTGTAGGAAGCATCATTGCTGTTAGCCAAGGTTGGGTATTAGGGATGCTGTGCCAGGGGTACCATCAGCTGATCAGTTTGGGGGAATATATCTCTTCTCCTTTGATGAAACAATGTCTCAACTGATGACAGCTTTCCCCAAATCCTTGCTACAGTGTGTGCATGAAAAATTTTCCACAAGTCGTAAAAATATTCAGAAGTGCGTTATATAACCATATTCTTCCTTTAATCACTCTTGATCCATTTTTTACTAATAAAGATTTGAAATGACAGGAATAGTTCATCTTTTTCCCTGCAGAGCCAGTTGGCATAGAAATGAACTCTCTGCAACCTATGAAAGAGAGAAGAATTTACTTTTTAAGCTGTTTTCTGTTTCTACTTGTATTTCATATTGTCAAACATCAGATGCTTAAAAAGACTGTAACGCAACCGGCTGAAGTAGTGACCTACTGCTCTTTCACATTCAAATGAATAAAGTAGCTCATACTGTAGACCTTTAGAAAGGGAAAAGATTATACTTTTTTTAAAGGCAGAAGGGGATTTTTAATGATAGAAATTAATCTCTGCAGATATTACTTTAGGGCTCTATTCTAACCCTGAAAGTGGGGGCACACTTTTACAGAATTGTACTATTAGACTACATCCAAAGCTGAAGTCAGTACTTCATCTTCACCCAGGATTAATATTTCAGTCCAGTCCCAGGGTGATATTCAAATGAGAATTTTCTGCTTAAGAATAATCTGATATTCTTTTTGTAACATCATTTCAGGTTTTCAAAAATCAGCTTGTGTATCTCCCCAGATTACAGGACCGAAAATAGTTTAATTTGAAGATATATTTACACCTAGTTTACACGAGCATGTTGCAGTTCTCCTCCACAACTTCAAACTACAGCTTATTTGTGTGCAGTATCTCGATCCCAGAGGCTTTCAGAAGAAGCAGCAACTACCTCAGTTCTCATGAGACCTGTGATGAAATAATGAGTTTATTTTTCTAAGATTTAT
>VZZY01006454.1:0-15812 GCA_013400335.1 Eurystomus gularis | reverse complement strand
TTTCTATTGACTGGCTATTTTCTGGACTGTTTATTCTTTGGTGCCACCTGGAGATTTCTTTTTTGTAACAAGTTTTATTCTCATGAAAGGGAACAGCTATTCATTTCCTTTCTTTAGAAAGAACTTTTAAAATAAGCCATATTTCATGTAGCAATATGAGAAATGGAATAAAAATATAGCTGCCATTTTAGGTAGGAATAATGATCAACCTCTTCCCATCAATGGTGAAACCAAGTGCTTGACCTATAGAACACCCATGTCATTGCATTTGAAACTTTTTACCTGTAGATTTCATCATGGATTTTGTTTTGATGGGTATCAGCATCTTGTTGGACTCCTACAGTATCAGTATGTTTACCTCAGTATCAACTTCTGTAAATTTCACTACACCAATATGTAATGCATACTAAATGTGTTCATATTTATATTTAATGCACCTATTATAAAAGAATAAATAGGGATGAATTTTTCCATGCACACTTTTCATTTCATGGAATATGCTTTATTCTTAAATTATAGAAGAAAACGTGCCCAAACACTCAAATCATCTTTCTTCTATCACTTCTTTCCATCTGCTTTTGAAATCCTGTGAAACTAAGTGATTTTTTGAAGACATGTCTCTTTCTTTGTCCTCATTTCATTGATTTTTTACAGTAACGCTTCTGCCAGAAATCCTAACAGTTATCATTCTAGGAGTTAAAAGATAGTTGGGGGAGAATGTACTCATTTCAAGCTGGTGATTTTGTGCATAGGACTGGAATGCTTCTCCCATGCCTAATTCAGGATACTGTACCTGTACCTTTTGGCAGGTATTCCTATCCCAGGAACTATAATGTTAAAGAGTAAATAGTTTTAAGATTATTTTTCTTCTTTTCTTTTTCTTTTCCATTGACATTGAACTGCAAATTGATTTGCTTGTAGTAATGGTAGCTGGCTTGTCTGTGTGCTTTTACAACAGAGTGCTTTATGAAGTAGTGCATGCAAGCAGCTGTGGATGGTGCTTTTCTGTTTGCACAGTGCATCTTCTTTAGCCTTCATAAATACAAAAACTGTTTTCATAAACTCTGTGAATTTCTGTTCTTGACAAGGATTGATGGGCTCACTCTTACCATCCTGGTGTGCTGCATTATTTGTACACAGCAGTTGAGTTCCTTTTTTCAGGTTGTCCTTTGCTGTCAAAAACTATTGCACTCTTCAGTTAAGAATCACATAACACTTCATAGGGTTTTATAGGATAAAAAACTGTGCTATATAGAAGTGTAAAGTTCAACAAAGAGGGGATTTGCAAGTTTTAGCCATCTCCTTACCATTACCTGCTTGTGGAAAAAAGCAATAGTTGTACATTCAGTATTTTGTTGAAAAAGATATGGCTTAAGAGTGTTTATGTAAAGATATGTCACAGGGCATTGATGGACTTAGGGAGCAGTTCCTCTCTAAGTGCTTTTATCAAAAGAGATGGAAGTTCACTGGAACATAGCCATTCACTATGGACAAAAGCTGTCATAATCTTTTTAAAAAGCCTAGTTGTTACTAAGGAGCAAATATCTCACCATTTTATTTGAATCTTGCTATGTATTTTTTCTGAATTTAGAGAAGTACAGAGAGTTCTTAATTAAAATTCTGATTTTGAGTATGTATGGATCTCCATGTAAATTTTATTACTTCTGTCTTTTTTTTTTTTTTTTNTTTTTTTTTTTTTTAACAATATTTTCAAAGAGAAGAACTATTCACTCAAGGACTTGTTTGACTTAAGAATGTTCTGAAGAAATCAAAGATGTGAGGAAAAATAAAAATTAAAATTAAGAAATCCCTCAAATTTAGTATCCTCTAATCATGTAAATGCTTTCTCTGCTCAATACAGTATGGTCTGAGACAATGTGGATTGCATTTCTCTTCTATGCATGATGTTGTCTATGTGTGTACATATAAAATGAGCTATATGTGTAACACTACCTCAAAGCAAGAGTCTCCTAAAAGAGGTAAATACAAAGTGGTCATGACCTCTGGCAGTTCGAGAGGGGGAGTGTATGAGCATATCCTTTGCTGATTCTCTTTCACAGATCCTTGCACCAAATCTCAGCAGCTTGATGCAATGAGATTTTACTGTCTGAGATTTTCCCGAGGATGAAGTCAAGGCAGCAATAGTTGTAGTGCATAATTTATATAGTCCTGAGACATACTTTAATGCTTGAGCAGCCATGTAATGAAAAGTGCAGGGTTAGTTATAAAGAAAAACATGAATTTTGGTTTCATTTGTCACTTGCATTCTTACTGGATCCCTTTCAGAACATTTTAATAAAAGTGCAGCATTAATTGTCTTCTGGTGTTTTTTTAAATTATGGAATTCCTCTTAGAGAGTTTGTTTAATATACAGAAATTTGTCAAATTGCACAGTCTTTTGCACAAATGGCATATTACCTGTCACTATGGAAAGTCCACAGCAAGGAGCACAGCTCCCTAAGAGTTACTGTAAAGTACACAGTTCTTCCTTTGGGTTTATTTTACTCTTTCGTTCACCATGAGTCTAAAACTACTGTTGTATAAAAGTTGTGTCATATGCAACAGAGTATTTAAGGGTAACAAATCCCTTAATTAGCTGTGTTAAGACAAAGTGCCCTCGTATAAGCTTTTCTTATTGACAGAGCCTTTAAAATCAAATTCTATTCATCAAACTCAGTAGAATGTATAACAAATTAGATTTCAATATTTCAACACGAATGGCCTCTCAAGAGGAACAGAATGTAAATAGAGGGGAATATTGTTGATTTGAAGGTGATATTTATTTTGTTCTGCACAATTTAACAGACACCAAGTCATGAATAAGGTTTCTAACATTTTAAGTGAGTTTTACTAGTTCAAGTATGCAAATTTGCACAGCCTGGTATCTAGTCCTAAGTAGAATTATTGCTCACTTGTGTCTGTGCAGTGCTCATTTCTCTGACTGCATCGTATTTGATGTCATACTATGGTATTATTGTAACCACTATTGTTCTAATTATAGATTTTCCTTCTTTAGCCATCTTTAGCATTATGAGAATGACACAGGCTGGGTAAATTTGGGGGGTTTTGGAGCTTTTAGTCTTTTTTTTTAAGCTTCATCCCTTTTTGTTCTTTAGTGGTGTGCCATACTAATTTATGCTTCTTTACTTTACTTACTTACTTTACTTTACTTCTAATTTTACTTACTAGTTAAAATTTTACTTCTGTGATGTGATATAATGACAAAGGTGATGGTCAGTAGCATTTGGGCCAAGGTGGTGGGTGAAAAGAGCACTTGGTGCAGTTATTTCCTGCACATGGAAATAAAGGACTGTTGTTAGATGACAGCATCTGCTTTATTAGTCCCAAGCTGTAGGTCAGGTGTCTTTACTTCAAACTGGAAAAGTCAACATGAATTTTCAAACAAATGAAAATTAAGTACTTACATACTCACACAAGTTAAGTATACACACTTTGGTCATAGTAGGAGATTTCAGGAAAACTGGGAATGCATTCTGATTTTTAGTCAGCGTAAGACTTCCAAATGGAAACAGTGTTTTGTCTTTTTGCCTTTCTTCTTCTTTCTTATATTGCATAACTGAAATCAGAAGAACACTGAATCAGGAAACACATGGTAAAAATTCCCCCTCTCCTTTTAATCAGAGTATTCATATGGATTTGCAAACTAGGTGTTCCTGCTCCAGATGCTGTTTAATTTATTAATTTAATTAAATGTATGGGGATAAAATTGTCAGAGCATTGTTAATAGTAGTTGTTCTTTCACAACCAATTGCCTAAACCCCATGAAATAAAATACAAGCATCCTTTGCTACCCCAAGAATGCAAGAAGCACTGAAAAGGAGAAGTCTTGATTTATTTAGATGCAGTTAGGAAGGCAGATAACGTCTAGTCATTAAACAGATAATGTCTTAGGCCATTGACTCTTTTCAAACAGCTCTACTTTTCTGTCAGTTGGACAATCGTCAAGACAAAACTATTATTACCATGTATGTAGACACATGACAATTCTCTGTGTCATGAAGGCAGCTTAAAGATGACTGATTAAAATTAAATAAAATTAGATATAACCCAGCAAACTAACCCACAACTAGAGATTTTTGCAACAGGTGCACAGAACTCATAAATGCAGTTTTGTACATCAATCAAATTTCTCAAGTGGTTGTTATATTGGAATTCTCACACCAGGCACTTAATCTGAAGTCTTTGTGCCAGAAAGGCATTGAAAACATTTTGAGTTCCCTTACCACCACTATAGTCCAAAACGTACTACAATGTCACTACTACTGACTTGAACAAGTGAATTTCTGTAACTCACTACAAAAAAAAATGCATCTAAATATATATTTAATTATCTGAGAAAAAATACTAAATTGAAGCTGACCAAAGCCTAGGGAATCCTTTTGTTTTGCTTCCAGTTATCCTACTGGGATGCAAGATGAAATCCTGTATTTCCAGATATTTGTAGAACTGTGATAGGGTGGGGTTCTTTACGGGTGTTAAAACTGAGAAATTGCAAGAATTAAACAGAAAATCTGTTCTCTCTTTTGTATCTCCTCCTGAAGATATATCTAAATCATATTAAATAGGAAATCACAATAACCTGTTGTATCCACTGGTAATACTGGAGATGTGTTCAGGGTCTGAGCATATGATCAGCCCTGTGGTGACTCTTGTCAAAGTTTACATGTTTCTGCTGTTGATCATCTCAACAATAATTGACTGACTAGGGTGTCTTCACTGAAGAGTAATTGAAGGATAATCAAAATCTGCTTGTTTAGCATTTCTTAGGCAGGCTGAAGATGCCCACTGTGCCAATGCTTGCCCTGTGTCCCAGGGTGTTTTGAAGCATAGGTGGTTCATAGCATAGCATAGGTTTGAAGTGAAGCATAGCTTTGTTTCTCGCATATTTGTTCTGCTTCTGCGATCAAAACTAATTATGAAAGAACAAGAGAAACTTTACTGGGACATGGAGAGGACTGTCAAGGAGCACTGAAGGACTGTGGACACTCAAGTCCTTTAGCCCCCATCCCTGCCCTGGAGTTGGTGGGTCACAAGTCATAGTGAAATCCTCCCTGGGAGCACAGTGTCAATATACAGCAGGTCCACATCAAAAGTCATTGATTGAGTGTAAACTTGGTGTTAGAGTTAAATTAATCGGAATACTTTAATGGCTTTACTCTGTACTGTCAAACTTTATCTGGGATCACGTATAATCGGTCTTTGTGTTGACATAAAGACATATAATTGGTCTATGTTGACATAAAGCCAACATAGAAGCATACTGCTGGCCTGAACACCATCCTCTTTATTTAGTAGAAGTACAGCTACATGTCAATGCCTAATCCAGATCAAATGTGTGCCACTGAGTGAATTAAGAGTGTGTAAGTTTGGAGCATGTGATGACGTAACTACAGCCACAGTTCTTTGCTTACTAACCAGGTGATAAGCCAATAGCCTAAACTAAAACCACCATTCAGCTCTATGTTGAAGGCAACCTGGAGAGGTGAAATCCTGGGCAAATTCCTTTCTAAGTATGTATCCTGAATGACTACAAATGAGAGAAACCAAAAAAATATTTTTTGTTAAATTTTATTGTCTTTGAAAATTAATAACTGTCAGTGTGTCTACGAGAATCACATTTTATGGAGTTGAAGGCTAACGGAAGAGGTGTACAGTTAAATATATATATAATGGAATCAGCCAAAATGTATTCAAAGGACATAGAGGGTGTCATTCCTTTCTGTTCTTTGTTATCTGCAATCTTCCATTTTTAGAACTTGTCCATAACTTTTGGAGGGTTTTATACAGGATTTGAATTTTTTTTTTTATTAACCCACAGGGGACGTGTGTGACTCCAACCCATGCAAAAATGGTGGCATCTGTCTGTCAGGGCTGAATGATGACTTCTACTCATGCGAGTGTCCTGAAGGCTTCACAGACCCCAATTGCTCTAGTGTTGTGGAGGTTGGTAAGTGCAAACCTGAAATGCTGGAGTATTTGTTTCAGTATCGTGTTAGTCTGTGACTGGCCAACTAACGATCTTATCCATGATATTTTGCATAGTGCTGTGATCATTGTATTGTTCATTACTGGTTTCTTAACCTTTATCTCTGTATGATAGATATCTATATAATACTAAACAGACAGTTAAAACAGTATTTGACGAGTGTATCTACAAATGTAATCACTCAGAGAAGTGAGGTTTTCTCTTCACAAAGAGAAAAGATTATAGTTGTGACTTAAAGATCATAACTGTGACTGATAGTGACCAATGTTTCTCAAAGATGAGGGTAATTAGATATTTCTATATATCCTTCTGGTGATCAATGGCCATTGGTTTATGACAGTTTTATGCCTAGGTCCAGAGTAAAGAGTAATTACTTACTCTTTGCCTTTATGCCTTTATGTAATTAATTACAAGTGAAGTTACAGAAACAGTATAGGAGAAACCAGAATAACACATAGTAGCCACTTGTTTGAATTTCAAAACAATTACACTGATGAAAGTTGTAATTAATCATTATATGAGTGCATAGAGTGGAAGTTAAATGCATTGGAATTTTGTGATACGCATTCGACTCAAGGTAAATGTAAATATGAGTGGTAGCTCCAAAACATCAAGCAGGTCAGGCCTCTGTCTTAAGAAAACCTATGGAGAAAATAAAAATGAAGTGGAAAAGATGGTAGACAGCTCATTGTGGCACAAACAATCCCATTATTTTTGATGGAGCAGAAGAGCTGAGAGTTGACTCATATTATCCCAGAGAAGGTATACATATGGTGGAGCAAAACAATAAATAGACACTACTGTTTAAATAGGTACGTTTTCTACCTGTCTTTTCCATGGAGCTGTGGCAGATAGGATGGGAAGGTAAAAGATACAGAAAACACTGACTTACAGAAGAGATAGCAGTGTCCCTTATTTTTTTCATGTTAGGAAAATACACAAAAGTGAAGGTTCTGTGGCAGTACCTCTTACCTGAAGGCTTTGCATGCCCTGCCTGCATTTCTTCTCCTGACAGCCAAAGTATTTGAAAGCAGTATGACCCTTCAAGTATTTAATATCGTACATCCATGTCTGTGATTCATCAGTCTGGGCTACACCAGCATACTTCAGCTGTGACAGCTGACTAGTGCTCACAAGTTTTGCTTCTGCCAGCCGTACTGTAGGACACCAGCCTTGGGCAGAAAGGCAATGCCAACAGCTTTGCTTCTACAGATGTCTCACTGAAACTGTCACAGCTAGGCTCAGCACCTCTCTAACACTGCAACCATCCTAAATCTGTGTAGTTTTCATTTTTTCATAAATAAAGTCTACACAGGCACAACCAGAATACACTATTTCTTGGGCTAGAGGGGGAGCATATTGCTCTGTATAAGACAAAGTAAGCAGAACTTAGTCCAGGAACCCAGGGTTGGTTTGGGTTTGGTTCTTTTTTTCTGTTTTCTTTTCTGAAAATGATGCTACCATTGTTCTGGGAGCAAATTCTGTTTCCACAATGCAATTTTTAGGCAATTTGGACAGAATTTTATTTTCCTGTAGATAAGTTTTTGCAGACAACAAAAATAGCTCATTGTTCATTCTGTGAGGGAATGACCAACTTTGGTCAGACACAAACTGCATTTTTTTCTGACTGTAAAATGTCATAGTAGCTGGTTATTAGCTAACGTTTGAGTTGCACGAGAAACTGCTTGTTCCATTGGTGCAGCCACACAAAAAGTCTGAAGACACTGCCTCCATCCGTTTCCCTACCATTTTTATGCATGCTTGAAGGGTCTGAATTTATCCTACAGCTATATATCATGCTACTTTAAAATGGTCTTGTCAGGGATTTACTTCAGGAAACTTCTGGGTTTATCATGTGCTTGTGTTGTGCCGATTCAGCCATCATCATTTTATGCTGCCACCAGTTGCCTGATCACACAGGCCAACACTGAACTCAACAACATCTCCATAGATGCCTTTCTTCAGACAGTCCTGCCATAGGTTCCTGTGGGCCCAGCTCCTCTGCTGCGCACTGTGGTGACAGCATTGCCTGCTGGACACAACAGACAGAGATGGCTCCTCAGTGGCCCTTCACATGGAAGGACACCACTGAGAGAGCTCAGCAAGATGCAACCAGCCCCAACAGAAGCCACACCCAACAGGAAGCTCTTCTAACTAATTGGCTCCTGGTTAACATAACCCTGGCCTCACCCACCACCCCAACCACGATGACGTGAGTGAGGGCGGAGCCACAGAGACGTAGGTGGGCCAGATTCTGCTTCTGGAACATGAAGCCAGTGGGGAAAACAAAACATTCTGCTAGGTTGTGACTCATTCACAGGTTAACTCCAACTTGGGGCCCACAACTCAGGCCCCAGCACTTCAGCTTGGTTGGCAGGAAATGGCATTGCACCTAACTGGGAGGATGCTGACCATGAATGAATCTGAAATAAAAGTGTATTGTGAGAATTGCCGCTGTAAATTACAACTAAATACTAACAGGGCTTTTTAAAAATACACGTGCAGTTAACTAAATTCTTCAAAAATTCCAGCAAAATCTTGGTTTGGTAAACAGAATAAAGCATAAGCAAAAAAAGTAAGCATAAGCTTGAGAATATGGAGTAAACACAGCGTGTTTGCAGGCAGAATTATGTATTTTTAGTTTGCAGTCCAGAGGAAGTACCTACTGGACAACACTGGTTAAAGAAAGGACTAATATTCCTATATTAGCTAAAATAGTGGCAGTTCTGTTTGTCCTGTATAAGTATGCTACATGTATGGATTCAGAAGCTAGCCATTACTTCTTGGTAACTTTAAAAATAGTTTTTAAAACAGTCTTTTGCTTTTTAGCTGAGGCTTATTCAGCATTATAGTCCTACATAGAGTCATATCAACCACTGAAAAAGATTGTATTTCAAGATAATATTTTGATTTTTCCTATGAAAATTATGGTGAAGAGTGTACGCTGTTAGTCAGTTATACTCCATTAATTCAAACACTGCACTGTTGCAGGTAAAAGGATCTGTTGAAAGGTGGATCTGTGAGGATCCCAGGAGTGTAAGACCCCATGTGATCACTTTTACCAACAGTGTTTATTAGCAGATTGGAGAAGGAATACTAACACAGGCTACTTCTCTTTGTTTGTTTTTTTTTTTAATGAGCTATTGCCCAAAATATATTTCTCTTAATCCAAGTATCTAAAAAATGTTTCTTGGCAATTTTCCTGTGCAGTTGAAAACACGAAGTGGGTTGAAAATTAGGCATTCAGAATGTCAGGAGGCACTGAGTAAGAAGAAAAGAGCTGGGTAGGGGAAAAAAATAACACAGAGAGAGCTTATGTCAGTCTGTCTCCCTTTGAAAATCTGTAAATTTCAAAAACAGTTGGGTGTTCTGTACAGCCCTCATTAGATACTCCACTATTAGACTATTCAGTCCTCGTGATAGGATACTGCTGATCCCTGGACACTAGCTGGAAAGTCACAGATTTTCAAGGAACATACCTCACACAGGAGAATTTTATTTAAAGGTAATGGGGATTTTATTTAACCATGCTTTCAAGAGGATAAATAAATATGCAATACAGATAGGAAGTTATACATTTATGTAAAGGAAAAATGATAGATGTGTGAAAGTACATAAAGTTAGGAAGATTAAATATTTAGGCAGAAGTCTTACCTAAATTGGTCAACAAAGATGCAAGACAGTTTGGGAGCTTCAGGAATAGTTCAAGGACTTAAGAATGTAACTCCCACTATTATCTTAATAAAATTTAGTTGTAAAATAATGCAGCATGATCATAGCACCTTATTTTAGTTTAAGAAGATTAATTATTGCTTTTTTTTCCTAAATTTACCCATGGAAGATCATGATTCCTCTGCAATACCTCTCCACTATTTTCTTATCCCGTATATCTAAAATGAAATTATCGTAAAATGTTTGTAATAGTAATTTATATATTTTAAATTACTTATCTTATTCTGATCCTGCACTTTCTCTAATGGTAATCCTGCCTTATTTCATATATTTCCTTATACCAAGTACTATACATAATCATGCTAAAAGAGTTGAGATTAGATTAAGATTAGATGATAGATCTATGATATCATCCTGTTTGTGCAGCCAGGTCATTTCACTGCTCTGTTCATCATAACAGATTTTAAATATCTGATAAAATGGCAGAGGAAACAATAGAGGCAAACAGGAAAAAGTGCATTGTGGTTCTTTTCAGTATCGCACACCATCCAGTGAGGCAGAAAAAGATTTAGCTAAACAGATAAGAGTAAAAGGCAATTATATCAAGTTTCCCAAATGACAGAATGTTTTCCAAAGATAATAAGGACTCTACGGCCTGAGTTATATCTTTAGCAAACTCCTGTCTATATCTTTGGAAACATGAATTTTAACCTAGGTTGAAAAAGTTTCACCTGTAATTAATGTTGGTATTGAAATGCATTGCAAACAAGTTGACGGACTTTACATCATTTAAATAACTTAGTAATTCCTAGAAGTCATGTAAATTACAGAAATACCATAAACTACAACTACTACGTACAATTAACGGAAGCCTTTAGTACATATTATTCAGGAAAACTACTAATGTGTCCTAATAACATGGGTAGTTGATGAAAGAAAAGTTGCTTAGTCATGAACAGTGCAGGAGGGGAGCAATGGCAGTGTGCCTATATACGTTGAAATAATACTAGGGGAATTTTTTTTTACATAAAAAGCATTCCTGTTTTGTTGTGTGCATAGGGGAAAACAGGGAGAGAAATACAAGACTGAAGATAAAAGTTAAAGGAAGAGCAGCTGAGTTTAGTATGCCATAAGGCTATCACCGTGTCTACCATGAGTGACCATGGTGTACGTGTTTGAAAAATGAGCAGCTTAAAACTATTCAGTTTTGATCGTCCAAATCTGAAATTCAATAGCTGTCTGAGAGCATAATCTGCTGAACATGTTCAGTTTATGTAAGTGGAAAAATAAATGATGTACAGTGACAGGAAGGGTAGAGGAGCCTCGAGCATATTAGAGAAGGGCTGGGAACACTCTCCAAAGCTGCATTCAAATAGGCTGTCAGTATACTTTTTGGAAGGAGTCTTTGCCTTTTGCATCAGCTCTCAATACTGAGAGGAACTCATTATTGAAAAGCATAGTAAAAATGTCTATGTCCATTTCAGAGGGGTGGAAAGGCAAGTTCATGATCTTATGTACACAGTACAGGAAACTTGGTGCTAAGTGCAGCATGGTGGCTGAAAGAATGGAGGAGAGCTGAAGGGAAAAAAAGAGATACCAATCTTACATTACATCTTTATTCTGCCAAATGATGAAGAATTGATTGTGGGGTTCCTTGTTTATCACATTGCAGTGTTTTCTGTATCAGTTTTAGTCTTTAAAGTATCCAAGGGAAACTATTTCTTTGACAGCTACTGTCTCTGAGTTTGGGACACAAGAATCAAAGGGGTTCTCCCTTTTCATGCTGCTAAATAAAACTTCAATAAAATGGATTAGACCTAAAGTGCTGTAATCTGTTGGCTTTGTGGCTTTCTTTGCACAGCCTAAGTCTCTAGCTTTGTGGTCCTGACCTCTGCACTGACAGAACAAGAGCTTGTCAAAAAAATTAGTAAGGACAAATTTCTGATATTGTTTTCCAGTCAGTGTTACAGATGCTTTTTAGTGCATTGAGTGGAAATGACTGAATGATTTCAAAGATGTTTTTATAGTCCTACAATATATGTTTTAAGGAGGATTGTTTGCACCACACATTGAACAAATGTACTAATGGATTTTCTCTCTAAGGCAGAAATAAGGAAATTAATCCATTCTTACAAAAGAATTCAAATGGCTTAGTGTCATATGTGTCTAGTGTGCAACTGCTGTCAATGTAGCTACCTTAGCTCTAAATTAGGTAGCCCGAAATAATTCAAATTAAAGCATTGTTTATCACAAGATCAGAGTAGTTGAGGATGGGAGACACCTCTGGATGTCTCTTGTCTAACCCCACTTCTCAAGGGATGATCCGGGGCATAGGTTTCTCGGGGCCATGTCCAGTTGGGTTTTGCGTATTGCTAAGGGTGGAGACTTCACAGCTACTCATGACAATCTGTGTCAGTGTCTGATCACCTGCACAGTGAAAAAAAAAGCAAGAAAACAAATAAACCCCAAAACTCCATTTTTAAGTTGAATTTTGTGAATTTTAGCTCCTACTCAGTCTCTTGTCCTTGCCACTGTGTACCACTGAAAGGACCCTGGCTCTGTTGTCTTTATTTCTATGACACTTCTTCAGGCTTCACAGTCCCAGCACTCTTAGGTGCTCCTCATATGTCAGGTGCTCCAGTACCTTTGTGATTTCAGGGAAATTATAACATCCCTCAGCCTGCTGGCAGGGCTCTCCCTAATACAATACAGTACTCAATGCAGATTGCCCAGGATACTGGGAAATAGAGTGTGGACTCCAGATTTCAGCATCTGCTGTCATGGCTGCATGTGTAGTGTCACCCAAATTGGCTATATTTATTGCTATCATGACAAAGTCTGCCTAAGTGACTTACTGTGTTTCTTATTGCCAACAGAGAGATTTTATTATATAGATGTGAGTTCTTCTTTAGTAAAGTGTCCTGTTTTGCTCTTTGTACTGATCTATGATTTGGAAAAACTGCAAAGGAAAGGAGGATCTGCTTCTGGTTTTGTTCTTCAAAATAATTTCTATGGTTTTGTTGGTATAGAAGTGAAATGGTGAGTTGGGCCTGTGTTTATTTGAATGTGGGAAGAATAATGGGGTTTTATGGTCAAAGGGGAGTCTTTTCTGGGAAAAGTGAGAGATGGAGTGTGCGTGGGGGGTAGAAAACAAGTTCTTCCCTGCTGGGCTTTATCTATGATACCTATTTGGATTCTATGCTGATTTCTTTCCTTGTGGGCAAAGAGGGAAAGTGCTAGTTTTCTTAAGCAACAGCTTATTGCTGCAGAGTTCTTAATAATGTCCAGGTTTTCACTTCTAAGCAATGAAGGGAGTTAAGTGGAGCCCAATCAGCATGGCACCTGATTAAAATGAAGCTGATTTTGTGTGAATCTGATTTTTGTTTGTTTGCTTTTAGTGCGAAATATCCCCAAGATATTTGCAAAACTATTTTAAGTGTACTCCTGCATTACTTTCCTTGTGATTAGAATTTGCAGTGTTGAGTATGGACTACTAAATTTCCTCATAGCAAGGCAGTAGCAGGTATAGGATCAGTATGTGAAGGGCATTTCTCGGTGTTCTGTTCTGAAGTCTATAGCCTATAGTTTCACATCTCTGTTATAGCAGTGTTTTACGTGGAATTCACTACAAAACGTATTTTTAAACAGGTACTATCACACAATCATTGCACATGACTCATTAGGAGATGTTCTCAAAGGTTAGAGAATTCTGTTGGAAGGCAATCAATAGATACTAATAAAAATAACTTGACAAGTTAGGTCTTAATTTGCAGTTTCTGGGTAGTCTGAAGACTTCATACTGCACAAAAATCTAAATTGGGTAGATTAAATTCATGTAAACAGAATGGCTTAATAAAGGGCATTAAATGCAGTGCAGAAAATGTGATAATCGTACAATGTTTGTGCCTAAACTATTACCTTTGGCGTTGATAGCTAGTAAATCTGTTGTGAAAATACGGACTCAAGTCAAAAGTGGTAAGAATGTTAAAATAGTGTATATTCATAGAATCATAGAATCCCAGGCTGGAAGAGACATCAAGGATTATGTGGTCCAGCCTTTCTTGGCAAAAGCATGGTCTAGGCAAGACGGCCCAGCACCCTGTCCAGTTGAATCTTAAAAGTGTCCAGAGAATTTACCACTCTCTGGGGAGTTTATCCCAATGACTGATTGTTCTCATTATGAAAATATCCCTTCTGTCCAATCAAAATCTCCCCAGGAATAACCTGTAGCCATTAGCAGTCACTGAGTAGAGTGGGATAATAACTTTATCTCCACTGTTGTTGCACTTGTTGATGTAACCCAGCATCCTGTTGGCTTTCTTCACTGCAGCAGCAACTATTCACTCATATTGAGCTTGTTGTCCACCAGCACCCCCAGGTCCCTTACCACAGAGCTTCTTCCCAGCCAGGTACATCCCAGCCTGTGCTGTGGTCCTGGAATAGGTTTTACCAGGTGCAAGACCTTACAATTTTTGAACTTCAGAAGGTTCTTGTTCCAGCTCTTCTTGCAGCATGGCTCTCCCTTCTGAAGCATCCACTTCCCCACTCAGTTTGGCGTCATTGGCAAACTTCATCAAGGTACACCATCCAGATCACTTATAAAGATATTAAACAGCGTTGGGCCTAATATTGATTCCTGAGGACCCCACTTATGACAGGTTGCCAGTTTGAAAAGGAGCTATTTACCAGCACCCTCTGGGTGCAGGCCGTCAGCCTGTTCCTACCTAACACACAGACCGCTTGTCTAGACTGTAGCACTTCAGTTTCTCTAGGATGAGCTTGTGGGGAACTTTATTAAAAGCCTTGGAGAAATCCAGTTAGACAGTGCCCTACATCAACTGAGCAGGTTACTTTGTTGCAGAAGGTGGTCAGGTTTGTCAAGTACGATTTGACCTTGGTGAGTCCATGCTGGCATTTCCCAATCACATGCTTCATTTGATTTGTGATAGCCCCCAGGAGGATTCCCAGGGACTGAAGTAAAACTCATGGGTCTGTAATGCCCTGGATCCTTCTTTATGCNTGGTTGGTTAACCTTGGCTGAGCGCCAGGTGCCCACCAAGCCGCTGTATCACCCCCCCTTTTTCCCCTCTCCCTCCTCAGCAGAGAAAAAAAAAAAGGGGAGGAAAATATGATGGGAAACAAAAGCGGTTTAATAATAACAGAAGCAAAGCTAAGCAAATCTGTGTGCGGAAGCAAAGGAAAACAGAGATTTATTCTCTACTTCCCATCAGTAGACGATGTTTGGCCCCTCCCTGGGAAGCAGGGCTCCAAGACACGTAGCGGTTGCTCTGGAGGACAATGGAACGGCCCCCCCTCTCCACCTCCTTTTCCCTGGCTTTATAGCTGAGCTGACGTCATATGGTATGGAATATCCCTTTGGTCAGTTTGGGTCAGCTGTCCTGGTTGTGTCCCCTCCCAAGATCTTGCCCACCCCATCCCACTGTGGGGGTGAATGTTGGGAAGAGCCTTAGTGCTATGTGAGCCCTGCTCAGCAGTAGTCACAACATGGGTGTGTTATCAACATCCTTCTAGCTCCCAGCACAAAACACTGCACCATGAGGTCTGCTATGTGGAAAACCAGCTCAGCCAGACCCACTACAGAGTGACATTAGCCTTCTTCCAATCTTCTGGGACATCCTCCCAGTGTTCTTCTGACTTCTCAAAGATTATGAAGAGCAGACTTCAATGACATCATCCAGCTGTCTCAACATACTTGGGTGGATAATGTCAGGGCCCATTAATTTGTAGGGGTCAGGCTCTTGTAATAGTTCACATACTGATTCTTCCTTCACTGACGGTGAGTCTGTGTTTGTATTAACCTGGATTTTTGTTTCCAAGGCCTGGGACCTGGCAGCGCTGGTAAAGACAGAGGTGAGGAAAGTGTTGAGAACCTCTGTCTTTTCAGCGTCGTTGGTGACTAATTCATCTCTCCTGTTTAACAGTGGGCCAGTTTTTTCCTTCTGTTTCTGCTTGTCATTTAAATACCTAGAGAACCTTTACAGTTTTTGACATGTCTGGCCAATTTCAACTCAAGCTGAGCTTTTGCTTTTCTAACTGCATCTCTGCATACCCTGACAATACCCTTGTAGCTCTCAACTGGTATTCACCTGCTTTTCCATCTCTGGTACACTTC
>VZZY01006452.1:352-22967 GCA_013400335.1 Eurystomus gularis | reverse complement strand
AGAGGAAAAAAGAGGGAGAAGAACCCTTGCCCTACCTGAGGCTGGAAGGAAAGGCTTCAACTGAATTTGTGGGTCTGCCTGGTTTGAAACTTGCTGAGACTGGAAGGGCATACACATGCACCTGTGTGGCTGTGGCTCTTCACTGCAGATAGCGTCTCATGTGCTCACCCAGCAGGGCTCAGTCCTCTAAAGCAGAAGGATGAAAATCTCATCCTTTCCCTGGGATGTTGCTGCTTGCCTACCTACGCCTTGGTTTTGCTGCCAGAAGATCATCAGCAAGTTGTGTGCTTCTGATGCTTACAGATATGCTAGGAGTTTGTGTTTTTAAGAGGTTCCTCTTAGTACTGCTATAAGAGGACTATTGAAACCAACCTCATTATAGAAACACTGGTCCATGCTGCTCTTTCTTAGAAAGTCAAGAGACTATGAGTATGTGAAGGTTACCTGCTATTAATGCAAAGATTATCTTAGTTACTACCAGCATTTTTTGTTGTCTTGGGTAATCCTAGAAAGAGCGAGCTCAGTGCTACTGTGCAAAGCTACACAACACCTTATTTAATGCTTCACTGCCAACCTAACTGCTTGCTGTTTGCTATTACCATCCAGCAACATGGTTTTATCTTAGTTATCTCCAACAAAGTGATCGCAGGTTTTTGTGGCAGACTTGCATTTGGCTCTCTCCAAGTAATCAACTTCACGTGCAGATGAGGATGCAATCACACACAAACCTTGTGTGCATGACAGAAACCACTTGGCAGCAGAAAGGAGGGACAGACCTGGGCTCTACCACAAGGAGGAGCCCCCCCTGGGATGTACCTTTCCCATGGTTACCCTGCAGGCACCATCTATTTTACCTGGGACTCCTCCAGCCCGTTGGAGATTTGCCAGAATTCATCTACATTCTCTCTAGAAGCAGAAAAGCTCTTTTAAAAAAATTTATTTAAAGCAAAGCACTCAGAGGCTTGAGAATAAGCAGATGCCTTAAAAATGAAAACGTAAGGAGGTATGGCTATTTTTAAACACAGAGATTTGTCTGGTTTGTCCTTGTTGATAAGAATCTCCCCCTCAACTCCGAACAGTGCTGCTTCCTGTGAGACAACAGTCTCTAAAATATAAATCACAATAATGAAATCCAGATGAAAGCTGGTGTGTGCTGGTTTTGATTCATGTAATAGTATAATGGCAGCATGTTTGAACACACTGGCTCTAAGGTAGCTGTCTCATCTTCTAAGTGCCATGCTGGAGAGCTCAGCTAACTGAGCTTATTGTCAATGAATTCTGCAACTTCTTTTTTTTTCTCCCTTGATTTTTTTTTCATAGCTGCTACAGAAGTCCAACTTTCTCTGAGTAGTGGAATGCTGCTTGCCTACCTGGTGCCTATAGAAATGTGTGCCTGTGGGACCCTGCCCACAAGAGAGGCAGGCAGCCTCTGTTGACAGATAATTTAAAAGCAATGCCGAATTACTGTCTGTTGAGTGATCAAACCAGTCACCCCTTCAGGCACCTGAGCACCCCTCTTGCTGTCACACTGGGGCACAGCATCCATGAAGCTACATAGAAATCCTAGTCCCTGACCTCACTCCTGCCTGGGCACCTCCTGCACCCTGCAAATGGCTCACACTGAGCAGCAACACTCTGCCACTGCCCTTTCTTATGAGGTATGGAGCAGAGGAAACCTCTGGGGCGGTGCTGTGACCCACAAGGATCCAGCTGGAATCATGGGAGGGCTCTCACCTAATGTCAACCTTTGCTGCCTGTTCTCTGCTCAGCTTTTATTCTTCCCTTCTGTTTTAGACCTGTTTCATTGTGCTTTAGCTTCCTATGAGTCACAAATGTTGAGGAGAAGACATGACTGTAAACAATGTGGATTTTTGTCTGTCCAGAACAATTCTGGTATTGCCTGTGTAGGAGCACTGTTCAATATCCATGCCCCAAATTTTATGAAGGGTTTGCAAATATTTAGGAGCACAGCATTCTTCTATCCAAACATGCTTTCTTATACAGAATGTTGTTCCCTACCAGGCAGGCACTGCTCTCCCAAACCTGTTGGACACATGAGCAAGGCACTGGGAACTATCAAACTATCTCTCTCATACTCTAATATCAAATGTTTAACTTTGGTCATCCAGAAACATCTGCCTTGTTTCTTACAGCTTATTTGCACAGAACACATTTCAATTCAATATTCAGCAATACTCTTTTGTGAGCTCTGTTTGCATTTTCTGTATACAAATCTGTGTATGTGTAATACAATAGAAGTTGCACAAGACAAATGAAAGGCTTGATATATGGTAGCTGACTGATGATGAATGCTTCAGCTGAAGCCTATGCTCCGCACACTTTTTGCATGGCTCACAGTTTTGAACATGGAGGTTAGCTTGTGTGTTATTCACAAGCATTTTCAAGCAGCTGCTTTCTCACAGGAAAGCTGTATCTACAGCTTCACAAATATGGAAGGAGGGAGGAGGCCTGAAATGGTTGGAAAGACTGGCAAGATAAAATATTGTTGAAAATAAATTGTACTTTGGCATGCTACCACTAGCAGATGATAGTGCCTTGGATACCTCTATCTCCTGCCTAAGAAGGATAAAATCAGAATAAAATAGGTGAATAAAATGAAAGGCTGCCATTACCGTGACAAATCTACTTCAGAGAGAGCAGACAGAAGAGTGATACCTTTAACAGTCTTCAGGTAGGTGAATGGTTAGGTTCTCAACCACATAACAAATGAAGTCAATGACTCTGCACTGCCTGGCTACCTTAATGCATACCATAGGTGACCAGCTATGGAGCTATAAACTGTCAGTAACCTAATGCATATACTTATGGCTGAAGATGCATATATATATATACACATAGGAAATCCTGCTACAGCAGAGGCTTAAAAGCAGTGACAGAAAATGGGAGAGATTCCTTCTTTATAATAAAAAACCACTCCAAAAAAAGGAAAAGGAAGACTAGAAGATGTTTTCATTGTGAGAAAGTTATTAACATTCAAGAATATTAAAGTGAAAGGTGTAGAATTTCACAAAGCATTTGCTCAAAACTGCATCTCTGAATTAAAGTGTATGGAAGGATGCCAGTTTATTTTATATGGTTAACACACTGAAATAATTCTTAACTAACACGGTGTCTCATTGTTAAAGAATACGTGTTTATTGGAGTCTTGGCCAAATATAGCATCAAATGCATACAGCACAGAATTTAAATACGACTATATACCACCACTGTGATCCTCTGCTCCCTGAGGCTTTTGGGTACAAGGTCAGCAGCTGATAAAAAAACAGTCTGGAGATGCTTAATTTACAACTATGGAGGGGTCTGAAGAATAGGGTGACAGCACCAAAGGATGCTGGCTGTAGTGGAGTACTCCTGACCTTGATGCTCTTTGTGCTTCCCTGGTGGAACGAGAGACAGAATGCACTATATCATCACACAGAGTTTTTGTTACACTAAACAGCCAGGGCAGCAAGCAGTTCTGATTTTAAAATCACATTGGAGGACTAATATTTAGTAATGCAGCTTGACCGAGCTCAACACTGATCCTGTCAAATGCAGGCTGACAGTCAGCCTGCTGTAAGAGCACTGCAGACTTTTGTGATATGCTTTTTACCAGTGGTGTAGAGATGTCAATTTATTTTGACATAATTAAACCAATTCACTGAAATTTAGTTAAGTACCCAAACCAATTTTCAAATGTATCCTTTGGGCATGACAGATGGATATTGCTGGGATGTTATTACAGACGGGTCACTCAAAGTCAAGATGCTGTTGATCTGGGCTTTTCTTCTTCTTGTGCTGCAAGTTTTGCCAGTGCACAGCAGCCAGCTAACGTGCTCCCGTGTTTCTGCATTACCAAAAAAAAGTAGGACTGTAACGTCAGACTCATGCCTTTTGCAGAAAGAGTTTTCTCCTGCATGGAAGGAGTTTGCTCCTGCTGGCAAGAATGCAGGGAGGCACTGATGAGCCTGGACATACACTGGTCGACATGAGGTTTCCAGCAAAGAAATTACTGCTTTTTCTCATAGATATTCGTATTCTAGAGAGATTTAAGAATCTGCAGGAATTCCTGTTCTAGCTGTATCAGCCAGGAAGACCTCTGTTAATCATGGCATGATGTTTCCCTCCTCTCCCTGCCCCCTAGCATGAAATTTTTCTGCCTCTTACAGAAGTACCATATTGTGGTAGAGAATGAAGATTCTCCTACAAAGACAAGCAAAATAATTTCACCAAGGTGGACTGAATTTAAATATAACTAATACAATTAATAGAAGCTGTAGTGTTTGTATTGGGAAAGTATTGAAGCTGCTTTTTCAGAATCATATAGACAGGCTGTTTGTGGGTATTACTTTTAGAAATGTTGACAGGGAAGTGTATATTCTTTCAAGCCAGGAACTTCACTGCAAAAAAACCCCAACAAACCGAAAGCACTTCTTCCCTACAGCTATCTTCATGAAGGAAGCTCAGCTCATCCTTGAAAACAGCTGAGGACTTGCAGTTAAAAATCCGCTGCAAATCAGGACTAATTCAGCTCAACAAAATTACAAGACTATAAAGTCAATATCAGTGATGAGAAACTTGGGCTCCACAAAAACAGAGGGAACTGCATGTCCAGTGCTTACTGCACATGTTTCAGAGTAAAATCCAAACCAGACCACACGTTTTGTCTGTCTTATGCCTTGGGATAAAGCCTGCAGTGTTTACTGATGCAGCATTCACACAGACTTTCACAGAGTTTATCAGCAGAGAAATTCTGGCCTGCAAAGCATGAGACAGGCTCCGAGGAGTAATATCGATGCACACAGCTCTATCCTGCAGCCAATGCCACAGCCTACCACCCAGCCTTGCTCATCCACACTGCCATGCGGTCACATTCCTCTCACACACTCTCCCTTCATTAATTGCTCTGACACCCATAAGGGGTGGAGTATTTCCAAACTTGCAGCTGCCAAGCATCAGTGCTAAATGCTGGCCAAGTAACAAAACTTCAATTACAAGTTGCAGCTCTCCACACAAAACAAAATGTTTGGCGCTCACATCAGAGCTGCTCCAGCACTTGCAAGAGGCTATAAAGCTATGTTCCACTCAGGACCAGAGACTGTGTGCAGCAAGCTCTGCAGTCATTTGGCAGAGGTCTGTCACTAGGCTGTGCATGGTCAGGAAAAAAACATAGGCTTCTTGCTGGCCTCCAACTGCTTTTTGCTTTAATTGTAGCATATGCTGCTTTTCATATCTGGGGAAGAAAATGACTTGAAATGACAGCCTGTTATGCTCCTGTTCACATTGATGTGAACTGCAGGGAGAGAGAACACCAGCCGAGTCAGGGGAGTCCAATATGGATGCAAGTACAGTTTCCTACATAGCCAATACAGCCCTATATTCATAATCTTGACGCATAAGCCCTCCTTACCTGCAGCCCAAGTTGCAAAATCCTATTTAACCTGCAAGGTCCCAGGACACTCCAGCACTGCCTTTTCTGCCTTACTCTCGGCTGAAGGAAGCACTAGCCTCTTGTGAAATGTCTCAGCTGAGCATGGCATCCCAGCTGCACTGCTTTGACCAGGGGCAGGTGAAATCCTTGAAGAAGAGAGGTCTTGGCAAGTTCCTGTGATTTCCACCAACAAAAGAAATTACAGCACTTACTGTCCTTCAGTCCCTTCTTAGATTAGTGCCTGCCTTCAAAGAGGGAGAAGTGAGTGCTACAGACTCTCAGGCAATGCTGAAGAGGTGAGGTCTGGAAGGCAAATTCAGGCAAAAAAACCCCAAAATGTCAAATAAGACAGTCTTCCAGACATAGCAGTAATTAACCCCCAGAGAAAATGAAAAAGCAGGGAGACCCCTGTCAATGCAGATATATTCTAGATAAACAAAGACATTGATTTTAACAATTGCCCTTGAAGTCCATTTTTTCACCACTGAAGTATCTAGTCATACCTCTGTCACAGCGGCAATCTTTTTTTCACTCCTTTTTTGCAACAGAAGTACAAATATGGACCTCAAAAATGATGTGTTTAACCAGCATATGGAAAAGAAGAGCATCAAACACCCACTCCTGGGAGCAGGATGCTATCCGGGCTGCCCTATTTTGACTCACCCAGCTGTGTCCATCTCAACACCAAGCTGAAAAGGGATCAAAGGTCTCAGGTGATCCTAGAGGACTCAGACTGCCTGGAGCACGTTTGCAGCCTGAGAAAGGTTAGCAACACAATAATTGCTAAAGTTAGGTTCACTTTGGATGCTGGTTCATAATGTCTTTCTCTTTGAGGGAAGACAGTTCCCTGTCTGTGACAAATAACCATATCACAACCTATCAAATATTTTCCCATCCAGATGTAGGCACCATAAAAAGTTGACAGTGCGTTGGCAGCCAAAAAATAACTTGCCAACACTAAAACTGGCTGAAAGTAAGAAGAGGATGTACTAGACTTCCCGTTTGAAAATTTAGCACAAACACCACCTCAGAGCTCAATTAAGCCCCGCTGTGCAACAGGCAGAATACTCCTGCCAGCAAGGAGATAAGCTTCAATCTACATGAAACACTTAAAATCCATTTATTTTGAAGAAGGAGCACCCAGGAGCCTTATTCTCAAGTAAAGACCAGGGTGGGGGGCAGAAGAAAACCTACAAACACTGTATCTTTACATATATTAGCAGTTCCTTAAATAATATCTTTTGTTCCAAGTGAAATGAGGACATGGACGACACTTTAGATCTGAGTGTTTCAAATCCTATCCTGTTTGTATACAGATGAGCGTACTAGGTCACCACTTCAGAAAAAAAAAAGGTTTTCCCTGCTGCCCACTACTACTTTCGATGTATAATTCAGACAGATACATGCTCAGATGCATACAAGGGCACTGCAACAGTCCTGCCAAAATAGCACACCAAAGTCTACAGACCTGCTGCGACCGAAAAAAGGCAACAGAAGTCTCTTACCACAGAAAATATTGAGTTAGAGCACAGATCAAGGAACAGTTATGCAGGTATTGTTACAGGTTTGGGTATAGTGAAAAATATACAGTCTCTGCATGTAATTGCTGCAATTAAAAGAACGACTATCCCATGGTGAAATAAGTACCTAGGAAACAAAGGTTCTACTGTACACCAAAGTGCTCTTCTGAGGAGTGAATAAGCCTCAAAACATAATGCAGCTTCATGAATTTAGGAAAATGCTAATGGACATCCTCCTGTTTTGCAATACTGACAATTAGAGGAAGTATAAATTTTCCTCTGAATGCGACAGAATGAACAAATTTTTTGAACAAGCCTTTCATCTAAAGCATTTATGAAATACAGTGATAATAAAAGTGTTTACTTTTGTAATGCCTCCACAAGTTTGTTTTCACATGTCCCAGTAAGAAACTGTCATTTAGAACAAAGCATTCCAAACAGCTGTTATTAGTAGATTAAAAATAATAATAATCTTCTTAAAATATGGCCAAATGTAACCTCAACCTTCAAAATATTATTACCAAAACTTATTTACACCTAATTCTGCATACCACTTACCATATATGAAGGAAATATTAAAACCCGCTTATGTTTGCCACATGGCCACTGTGGATCATCTAAGAGATTTGGGTCATATTCAACAAAGTCTCCCAGGTCGCTACCTATAAAACAATGGTAAATATAAGAAAGGAATTCATTACATTAGAATCTCTGGACTTAACAGAAGCATCAAATGAGTTCACAGATAATGCATGAAGATGCATCTTCATGCAACACTTCTGAAAGAGTCAAAAGATTTCTCTAAATCTTGAAAACTCTAAGTATTTCAACACTAAAACAATTTCCAGAGTTATAGAGGACCAACAGCTTTTGAAATTACCTGGTAAATGTGAATTTAGGGTTTAGAGAACTGCAAAATTATTTAAAGCTCCACAATGACTTTTATTCCTGGCAAAAAGTTTTCATCTTTTTATGCAGATTTATTTCATTTAACTTGCCAAAATATCCTCAGCCTATAGTCCTTTGGCTTGTGTTTTATGCCCAATTTTGTAAACACAACCCTTTCCAGCCTAATAAAAGTCACAAGTATTATTTACACCTCTGGCTTATGACTACTGTGTTGCCACTGGAAATCTTCCATGGCAAAGGAAGGTAACAATGAGCCAGATGCAGGAGGAACAAACAATGCTGGTCACAGGAGAAGGCACGAAGAGTGCCATTAGGGGCTGTCAACACAACCAGCAGTCTTGTTTACATAACTTTCCATCATCCCTAAGCCATCTTTGCTGAAGAAACAGTGTGTTTGTTCAGCATCTTTGCTGAACAATTAAGTGTGTTTTACACAAAACATGACCTAAGTCCATCCTTCACAGTAACTGCTTATCACCAGGGTACTCAAGGATATTAAAATAAGCTTCTTGAGAAGTTACCTGCATCAATGCTCCCCTGGGTGCTGTTAGCTCTTGCCAAAGAAAGGCTACGATGGCTTGCATTGCGAAATTGGGAGAAGGATGAGGTGGAGTCTATTGTGTTTCTCCGAGTTCCCAGAGCATTGGTGGGAAATAGGAACTGTGTATAAGAAACCGTCTAAAAAGAAAGTCAGAATGGACAGAGTTACCCTCAGCCCAGCTCGACAACAGTGGGATGCCTTTGGTGCATCCCAATTGGATGCAAGGCAAGCCAAATTAGTGGAGGATTTTCTGGATTTAATAGTTAGGCACAGATGAATAAACACCAGTCACCTACATTTGCTTCAATGCAGTCAGTTCATCCATGCAAAAAAAGCTTTTGCAAAGATATTAATTCTTCAACAAAACCACAAACACACACACACACAGAAGCTCTAGTACATTAGATTTGCAAAATCCTACTCAAGGGTCAAATTTAAAAATAAATCAGAAATTACTTTCAAGCCCCTGACAATATACTCTGCAGTGACACCTCCTGCTAGAGCCAGAGGAAGGCTTCATGATTCAGTAATGATTTAGAGACTCAGATGTTGCCAGAGGTAAATTTCTTCAAGGAGACAGAGTTGTTTGTACTGACAGCTTGGGCAGTCCTCCTGAATTTCAGCTAAGCTCATTTACATTTTGCACATTCTGTGCTTTAACTACTGTGTTACACTGCATGTTATAGTTTATGTTTATATTTACACTTGTTATTAGTTAAGCCATTTTTTTCCTTATTACACAAAATCTAAGGGAGTAGGAATTGAAGCATCCACACCTTCCCGTCTGCTCCAAGCTCCACACCCTCAAGACCAATTATCTCTTTCAGACACACTCCAGCAGAATGGCACTGGCGTCCACCGTCCAGCTTCATATCCCTGGGAAACAGAAACCAGAGCAGAAAAACAGCTCTTAATACACAAGCCTTGTCTACCTTCAACCACCCAATGCTGAAATAAGGTAGCAGCATTAACCCAAATATGCCAATGCAAAGCACAGACCAGACAACTTTTCCTATGGACAGCGCTTGTGTTGTCTAAAACACATTATAGAGAAAACCCCCACTTTGTTACAGGTTGTACTTCATACCCCACCTATGGTGCAGAGCAAGGTTCCCCATCATGGGATGCTTTTGACAGAACCTGACACTGGGTAGGATCTGGAAGTCATATACACTTCAGGCAAGATCCAACAGTCTAGCTTGAACACTTGACTGCCACATATTCAGCAGATGGACACTCCCAGAGTACATACCCCCATCTCCCTACGCTGTTGGACACAGGTAATTGCCTGTGAAAGCCTCCAGGAGGGATTCCTGCTCCTCCAAGGGCAGGAGAGTGTCCAAAGCCTGGGTGACCCTCCCACTGGAGGCCAGCAGGAGAAGCTCTGATATTCATTAGCTCTGGATGGAAACTTGGGAGGAAGGCCTGACCTCATTGGCATCTTACACTTGGAGTTAAATGAGATGCCTGAGACAACCAGGCTGTATCTCATGCTTTAGCCTCATGATCAAAATGTGAGTGAAGGTACAAAAGACTATGAGCAAATATGTGCTCATCAAATAACAGCTGTATACAACTCCAGAGTAGTTATCTCACAATATTTTCCTGGGTGATTTCTGCTGAAGTCCAAGTATGTACTTAAAAACCTGTGTAGGAGAGATGCTGAGATACTGAGGCAGGGAGAAGCCCTGCAGGCTTTTCACCCAGTTGCAGGGCTGGGCTATCTTCCTATTGTATCTTTGCACACCCTGTTTCCTTGTCTTCCCTTCCCAACCTGTCACTTATTTTATTTCTCTGACACATGACATTTAGTCCCCAATAAATCATGGAAAAATCCAACATGTCTATCTGCTGGAAAACATATTTCTGTGACTACATCCAGTTTCTAATCCTAACGAAGCTCTCAGTTTCTTGATTGGGGTTCATTTAGCACAAAGTCACATAATCATTCTTGTTTCCTGATATCATGATGCCAAGGGGCTGGACAAGTAATTATGTAAAAATGACCCTCTGTCAAACGCATGGAATTAGTGTCTCCGCTCTTGTGCAGAATGTGCTTAAAGAACTATTTCTCATGGAGATAAAAAACAAATAGTAACCATTTCAGCAGGTCTTATTTATGAAACAAACACACAACTTGAGGAAGCTCCCTCCCAAAGCAAAAAATGACTGAATTACTTGAAATAATATCAGAACAGTTTAGTTTCCTTCTATGCAAAACCTTACAGACGTAGAGTAAGAAATAATGCTGTTATGACTTTGAAAACATGCCACAGAGAAATTTCTCCATGCAATTAACAGACAAGGATAGATAACTCTTAATTCATCAAATGAAAATTTGACATCCTTTGAAGAGTCAGCACAGCAGCTGTAAAAAGAAAGAGCAGCTCCGGGGACTGAAAAGAAATGAGTGCTCTGGGAGCAGGGTCGGCTGGTACGCGTGAGCACACATGGGAGCACACAGGGGAATGATTCCTGGACATTAGCAGAAGACTGATGGACATTAATGCCTCCATTTTCCCATCTTTCTGCTGTTTCTAAAGAAGACTACCTTCAGGACCCTGTCAACAATACTGCAGTCGTTCTCCCTCATCCCAGGGATGTAAGGCCTACTTAGGGTCTACCCCTCCTCTACATATGTTCTGTATGCCTAGGCAGTATATGATTGCTTGTGTTGTAAAACAGAGTAATGGAATATTACTGTTTATAGAGGGAAACCTGTCCATAAAACAGAGAATTAAACTCCCTCTTTTGAGGAAAATCAGTACTAAACAATGCACAGGTTCTTATCAGCATATAAATGGAGAGGCTCATCCTAGCTTACACATATCCTCCTCTCACTGATAAAAGATCTTGGTGAACACCTAGTAAGAAATTCCTAGGCAAGTTTACTCTACCCTTTTTGAGTTCCCTATCACTACAATCAACAGCAAGCCAGTTAAGTTTTTGCAAGACAAGCCTTGATTTTTTTCCCTCCCTTCTATTAGAGACAAAAAGTTCACGAATGCCTCAGCAAAATTCTTGCCCAAGAACTGCCACCCTACTGCTGCGGGAGCCCCAGCACAGCTGCTTCCTCCCCACACCCCCAAAATCTCGAAAGCAACTAGAAAAGCCCTGAGGGATGCCTTTGCTTTGCCCTCTCCAAACGCATAAGTCATGCCTGGAGTCATGTCAGGACAGTTGTTTGGTTACAGCCACTGCACCAATGCTGCCACCTACCACCATCAAGTTATTCAGGACACATGCCCTTGCGTGGCACTATGGTCAATGGGCCCCACGGGGAAGGAACATATGGAGTACAGGTACTTCATATTAAAAAATATCAAGCTTTCACCATGAAGAACTGCACATACCAATATCCAGTAGTAAAAGGTGCTTACAAAATGGTCCTTGCCAGAGAGGCTTTTAAGTGAAGAAAACTTCCTCCTCTTCCAATTTTATATTTTCCTGTTTTGTTTTCCAGAAGTGCTTTTTAACAAAGTTTTCAGTGGATTCAAGCAGACACCAAAAAGCAAAAATGAATCATGGGAACTTAATTTTACTACCTTCACTTTATTTGAGCAGTGAAAGCTTGAGGAAATGAGAAGATTAGGGATAGCATTTTCTCAAGATGCAAAAACTTAGATCCCAGTTTCTGACAAAGTTTGGGGTTAAATCAGTTGCCTTGATTTACATAAATGTCAAGCTCTACATATTCTGTTTGTGCATACTATTTTCAGAAAGCTGAGCAGTGTTACAAACTGCACTCAAAAATAAGCATATTGTTTTAGTTATCCAGGACTGCAGAAATAAAATGGTTTCTCCACCTAACAGAGTTCACAGATTTTCTTGGAACAGTACTAGCTGACTTGGGGTCCCAAATTTTTTGTGGGACAGTGAAAAGTTTCACTGAGCAGGTAGACAAGATCAAAACAGGCAATCTCACTGTGTCTTTTATTAGTCATGCCAGAATTAACAGAATATAAATTGGATGCTATTACCTTTGGAAGTATAATATTTCTTTAATGAATCAATTGTTATGCTTTGACGTGATCTACAAAGCCCCATGCAAGACTCCTGCCGGGCACTTGCTCTTTAAATGACAGCAACAGTTGAACACTTTAACCTGTGAATAATTTAGGAGACATTAATTATTAAATAGATTTCTAGATACATTAAAAAGTCTTCTGCTTATTGCAAAAAGGAATCTGATAATTGCTACTTAGAGATGTAAGCCTTCTGTGTCTATATTTTATGCTTAGTGATTCCTGACTGTTAAGATTTATTCTAAAAGCAAAGGTGGTTCATGAGCCATCAAGAAAAGATACTGTTTTTATCTGTCACAGATTTCTACTTATTGTCTCTGTTTGTAGGGACAAAGACAACGACAGTTTTGGAAGACATACCTCCAGCCAGTCCAGCAGCAGATGTCCCGCTGCCTGAGCCTGCCTGTTTCAACTGATCGAGAGCACTCAGATGAATGTTGCTAGAACAACAGCTCCAGTGGCAATTTACAGGGAGAGGAGGTAGAAAACTCCTGGAAAGATTGCTCTAATGGGCCAGTATCCTTTTTTTCTCTCTCCAAACATACTCAGGTGTCAGTACATCAACTCTCGTCCTCGTGTTTTGCCCAACACAGAGTAAAGTTCAAAATTTAAACCTATTAGCTTTTGGAGATTCCTTGCTTAATTTCAATCTGAGGGAACAGGGCAACTCACAAAAATGAGCAATGGTGGCTCTATAAAATTAATATGTGAGATGATTAGTTTTGAAATGTCCTGTTATGGGGAAAAAAAGCCCCAGATTTATGTGTCTTTCTGTAAAGCGCTTGTTTTTTTTGTTCAGTTTGGGAGCAGTAGGGAAAATAAGCAATGGTAAAGAAAAACAAAGATATTTCAGTTTCCCTATTATTGGCTCAAACCAGACAGCTATTCTTCCCCAGGCCTATAGAATGATGAATGCTCAGGAAAAGCACTCAAGATTGATGACTTAATCAAAACTGCCTCACATAGAAAAATCTGTTGGGGAAGAATAGCAAAGAACTTGGTAACAAATCTGAAGGATTTAACAGAGTATCCTACTTTGCTGTGTGCTTATTGCTACCATCCTTAGGGCAATTTAGATGCTCTCATTTCTCCTGTAGATATTCCCATTTTCCACACTGATTGCAATGCTTGTTACCTGACCTGTCAAATAACAAATGTTAGGGGTGTGGCATGTAAGACAGCCTCACTTCAATGCTTCTTCTTGCCTCATCTTGTATATGACTTTCTTACCCAGTTTAAACAACAAAGATGAAGATTTCAGAGTTTAGGTAATGAAGGCTGTTGGGCCTCATTTATCACTGTGGCTCTGTGTTATTTGGGGTCATGGTATTGAAAACCTCTTGTTCTTAGCATCATTGAAGTGTTCAGGCCAGAATTTAGTTACATTCAAAGTTAAATTCAGCAGTGAATTATCTATAGAAATTAGATGGAGCTGGTTTGTAGGATTTCTGAGAAGGATACAAATTCTTTATATCTAACCACTTGCTGCTTTACTTCAGAAGAACGGTCCATTTCCTGGGTTTCAATCCATTCAGTTACTCATACTGCACTATTTCCCTTAACTGGAGGCAAGTTTAGCCAGATCAATACCTATATTCTTGTTAAGACTACAATATTCAGCAGCTGTTCCTGCTGCAGGTAAGTTTCTAACCATTTAATGAATCCAATGCCACGAAGAATAAAAGATGAAGTGAATGGACCTGTTTTATACAGACATGCACTATCTAATGCTCTGGATTTTCTGTCCTATAGCTCATCAGCTCCAGCCCCAATGACGGTCACTGTGAGCTCAGTGGCTGAGAGTCATATGTAAGACTAGACATGTTGCAGTACCACATCCACGTGACACTGCCAACTCTCCTTCCCCTCTGAGTCCTCTAGGTTCATCTTCTGGTCAGGACTTCACAGGAACTTGGAAGCTCTTAGCAGGTTCTTACAACATCACAAAATAAAGTATCATCAGAATAGGTATGATTTCAACCTGTGAATGTTTTTGCCATTAACAAAAACAATCCGAAAAAGTTCCTTCTCAAAAAACATGTTTTTAAATAATGAACCATAATGATGTGTGTCAAAGAAAAAACAAAACACAACACAACACAATAGAACTATAAACCCAACTGGACTTTGTTCCTCCTTTATAACACCTCTAGCAGTGACAGACAGACATTGCCATTGCCTTTTTCGAAAATGCTTAGGCACCTTGAAGTACTAATGAGAACTGGATCGCTTTCAGTTGGCTGCAAGCATATGCAGAACCTTTCTGCAGGCCACCACGTCCTGCAGGTCACATGGAGTGACTCTGACAACATTCATGAGGATTGCCAGAGTCAAACCGTGGAAGCTGAAGGAGAAGTGGTCCCTAGAGAAGCTCCAAGAGCAAACAAGCAATGGAGAACGGGTTCCCTTCTTCCTCTGCCCAGGAAATCTGCCTTTTCCAGGGTAGCCACCTGGAGGCAGACCCGCACTAGCAAACAGCTGCCCCACCACGCACACACTCAGCACATTTACATGCATCCTGGCTGGGGTCACACGAAGGGTCCGCAGAGTGCCCTTGCACAGACTGTACTGGGGAGTGGGGTGGGCAGAAACTTGCAGGCATGTTCCCTGTGCTGGCTGCAGGGGAGAACCTGGCCATGACAGTTCCTTTTTGTGGACGTGCAGTGACCCTAGCACCTGGAGCTTGACCTACCTAACAGCGAAAAGGCTAATACCTGCTGTGCCTGATCCCTAGCCCCTGTCTCAAAGGGCTGAAATCCATTTCATCTCAAACCATCTGGAGCCCATCTCCCACTGAATAATTCATTCAAGTCTTGTTTAATCCGTCTGTAAATGGCTCCAGTCTTTGGCCTACCGTGACATGAATCTCCCCTAAGGGCTTAGAGCAGGTCAGCATGCATGTGTATTTAAATGTGAATGCATGTGTGGTGGGGCAGCTATTTGCTAGAGACTAGAGGCATCTCCCCCTGTCCTGGAAGATGAGGCTCAACTCCACCTGCTGTGAGCTTCCACCATGACAATCTTTGATAAAGGAGCTGTGCACCACAGCAGCTCGGAGCTTGCTTGTAACTGCAATTACCTTCCATTTTCTGCCTACCTGCAGAATGAGATGGGGATTAATTCTCATCTCCTGCAAGTAGGATATGATGTGGATGCTGAGCCAGAAATCCAGTTTCAATACCCTTCACAAAGGGTATTGAAAGCTCTTCCATCTTTGGTGCATTATATTTAAATGAGAAATAGGAACTTGAAGAATAATATTAGCATAATATTATACGATGCATCAAATTAGTAAGTATTAAAGAATACTGGGGTGTCAACATGATCCATAGTATAACATCAATGAATGGTGAGAAAGGGGAGAGTAAACGATTTTTATAAAGCACAAAAGTCTCTCCACAATGGTAAAATAGATTCACTAGTCCCTGCGGCATCTCCTCATGCATTTTGTTGGCAAAATTACTGCAAAATCTCTATGTGGTAACAGCATGCATGTTTTACAGGTGTGCAAGATTTTCTTTAGCAGACAAATTCAATACCCTTTAACCATGAGGATTTTCAATACATCAAAGAAACAGAATAGGAACTGCACAACTAATCCTGTAGTACCACCCTGAGTACTTGAATTGTCTCACCTCTAACCTGTGCATCACAAAATGACTTTGTATTTCATAAAAACATAGTCAAAGCCAAACACTCAGACAACATTATCAGTGCTGCTAGATCTTCTGGGTGCTACCTGCTTCTGCAGATCAGCCTGTAATGATAATTAGAGTTTGTGTGTGTCTGTTAATTTAATAACAGAGGCAATAACACTGTTACAGTGCTCTCAGTACAGGGCAACCCTCTCACCACTTCCCTTAGCTACCACTAAACCCCATGCAGAATCTGATGAGTTTGGGCTGTAACACCACAGGACACTCAGGGCCAAGGGAAGCCAGCAGGCAAGATGCTCAACGCCTCTTTCAGCTCATGGCTTGCAGAATAGCCTTGCAGAAAGCCTTACATTGCTTTCACCTGGCTGTGTCTGCTCTCACAGCTGCTCTCCTGATCTAGATGGTGCAAGAAAAGCAAGCTCTGGTCCTGCCTGTTACCCCACTTTTGGCCATGGAAACAAGTGAAGCTGTGCCTGCCTTCACACCGCCAGCAAACACACTGGCAATCTTAATGTAGCCAGACCTGGAGAGAATTTAAGGTCCAGATCCACAAAAGTACCTGCCTCTCAGTGACTCCAGCAGGAGATAATGCATCTCAAAATCTTTGCCAGTTTAGCTTTAATTCTCCCCTTTTTCCTTGCACTAAAGCACTATAAGCTAAAGCATTAGGTTTCCATCAGATGAAAGGTATGGACAAAATTGAGGACAGAAAATTATAGTGATTACTTCTGTTTATGACTTTTTTCTCTCCACCATGTTACACTCTGCTTTGTACTTTTTGCTTCCCTTCAGGATAATAGAGAAAACTAGATAAGTAATTCCTTCAGCACATGCTGTCCTTCCTTCTCAGCCCCAGCAAGTACCACCAGATCAGCCTTCTGAAACCGCAGGTAGAAAAACATTTATCACTGGCAGCCTCTGCACTGCCATGGAGTACATTTTCCTTCAAAAGCCTGCTGCCAGCCACACTCCAGTGAGCTGGCAGCTGTCTAGCTGCCAGGGAGGGGGATTTGGGAGACATATTCCAGGGAACAGCTCAAATTTGATCCTCTCATATACTTCCACAGCTCTCCTCCCTGCAGCCCCCAGACCTCTGTTTGTTTGTACAATCACTTAAAAACACAGTTTGGGGGGTTGAGGAGGGTTCTTGCTATTGTAGCTGAATCTCAGCGTGGAGGGTGGGCAAGCAAGGGCCACAGCCTGGAGTACATTGTTTGCAACTTGTTGGTAAGGGGTGATGCTGCCTGATCCACCCTAGTCAAGTACACAGAGATTAGCTGTGACTGCAGAAACCGACTTTCAGACAGGTTTTAAAAATGGATCTGTTAGTGCACTTTAGCTGCCAGAATCGATACAACAGAGCTTGTCTGTGCTGCCTACAATATAATTGGGCCTGGCAGCCTCCCCAAAACACAGCTATGCCTGGAGATTTCCTCCCAGGCCGCAGTGCCCTCTCACATGGAATAGTGCCCGCTGCATGCACCTTCACCCTACTTTCCCACTCCTGCCAGGGTTGATGCCAGTCTAATTGCAGAGGTGCCCATGGGTCCCTGCAATGATTTGTTTCTTTTCATAGATTATTCAGTAATGTTTGCAGAACATAAACAAGTTAGGACATCTTGCCTGGGGACAGGCATCAGCAATCCAGAGATTCAAAGAAAGTAAAGCTGAAGGATGCTGTACTACAGTACTTCAAAAGGGTACCAGTGTCTCTCCCCCCTCCTACCACAAATCAAAAATGTGCAACAAAAGAAGCAAGTACTGTGCAGCCTGAACAGAGTGACTACAGTTTATGCTATACTGCCTCATCTGTTCTTTGTACCAGCTGTTCCTGGAAGGAGGTGCCATTGCATTGTTTCTCTCTTCCTCTGATGCTCTGCAAGAAAGACAGAGGACATTTTTTTTTCAATCTTGGCTTTTTAGCAAAGGGAACAGGGCTGGATTGTTTTGTACTGACACTTGCTACCTTCTCATAGCACGCCCTTCTTGTTGTGCAAGCATGGTACAAGACATTACATGCTGAAATATTTAGGTTTGCAGCTTGGCTCATTACTGTTGTAATTTAGAAGGTATAACCAGTCATCAATACTTCAAAATATATTCAATTTTCAACAAAGAGGCAATTTCCACAAAGCATTCACTTCTTGACCATAAATGAATGACAGTGTACGCAAGAACTAACAAAGCTGCCAGTCTGTCAAGAATTTGTCTGATGTGTCATCCCAGTTTAATTAAGGGAAAAAAATTAAGAGATAGGAAAGCGAGTCAACTCTCCTACAAAGGTGCCTCCTTTCCTCTGTGATTAAAAATAATCCCCCTTTGTTTGAATTACTGATGCATAAGCAGAATATTTCCCGCAAATTTTGTGCCCTGTAGGCTCTGAGCCAACCCCAACTACAGGCAACTCTCAGCTCTCTAGCGAGTGGTCACAGTGGACACGCTTTACTCCTCTGCCCCAGGAACATGGAGCTGCTGCCAACTAGCACTGCTCTTCCCAGCACTGCACTGCACCTCTGAGGGCACCCAGCAAGCTGTGCTCCAGAGCCAACATCTCCTAGCCAAATCCAGTTTCTTCCACTTCTGCAGTTTCAGTGGAAGAGCAAAAAACTTTCTCAGTCTTTGGAGAACTGCTTCATTCCATATGAACTTTTCTATCAGAGGTCTAGTGTCTCAGTGCATTGAGGGTTGTAAAGCAGCTCCACGGATGTTGCTCACATCAGCTAAAAAACTGTATGGTATTACAGCCAAAATAATCTGTTTTCACAGACTGAACAGTGATCTGAACAGTGGCTAAACGTACAATAAAAAGGTGTTATGCTTAAATCCAAGAATTTCTCTGTAGTTCTGGAAATATAGATACAGTATCACCATATTTGTGTGGGAGAATGAGAAAGTTAAGATTACTTATAAAACTTGTGCTGTCTAGAGTACTTGTTTTGTCAAAGATGAGTGAAGTCAGAAGAAACAATAAACACAGTGCATTTTTGAAATATGCTAATTTCAGGGGGGTAGTTTTCTCCAGTTTAATAATCAAAGAAACCACAACGCATATAAATAAACTGGAGACTGAGAACTGTAGTTTTAACCTGGTAATGTTTCACAAGGCAAACATATCTAAGTGCATTATCTCTTCTCAGAGCAGATACGTAAAAGCATTAGCCTCCATTATGCTGTTGTCCATTATCAAGTCTACATGCAGGCCCAGAAAGACTACGTAGTACATACCCGACTTGCATACAGTCTCGATACGGCAGCACTGAAAATATGCTACAGAAGGATCTTCTGCTGCTGATAAGGACTATTCTAAAATATAAAAGAAAATAAAAGAAATCAAAGACTAAAATTTAAAAATCCCACCACAATAAGCAAAGCAACAGACATTACCATTGAGGAATTTGTTATCATAAACTTCCATCATGGATTATCTCTCCCTCCTCTTTTTTAACTCACAGGTAGGAGTATTGTGCTTATTGAGTCTTTGCAGAAGTGCTGAAGCCTGTGCCATACATTGCACAGCAAATGAATAGTGGAGGCCCATCCCTTATACATGCTTTCTAGGAAGACTATCTTGAAATCCAGGATGCATGTTTTTCTAGTGAAAGGAGTCCACCTAGAGATGCAAGAAGCCATTCTGACAACTCACCACTATGGCTGAAAATAAACAGGCAAATCCAGCAGCAAGCCAAGTGATACACACTGACATGGAGACTGCATTTGTTGGACAAGAATTTCCAGCTGCTGGTCATGACTTTTCTCTGCTAAATCAAAGGAGTCCCTTGATTTTCAGCTTCCCATTCCTGTAATAGCCTGATTCACGGATGAAGTCAAAGTTTGCTATTATCATAAACTTTCATATCCTTTCACTGTTTTCCAGGTTCCTGCTTGAGTCTTTTCCAGTTTTATCACCCTTCTTGGTCTCTGGGCAGTATCATGGACTCAACAGCTGCACAGATGGCAGATATAAACATCACATCTTTTGGTTTTACCTTTAAGATCAGTGTGTAGCCCTAATGACCAGCCTCTGCACTCAGTAAGCACATCAGCCCTCCTGGTTATGATGTTGCATTGAAACTCAGGTATAAATGATCCCACTGCTCCTTGCTCCTTCTCTTCCAGTATCACGTCTATCAGTCACTAACTCTAAGGGCTGAATCTCTCTGGTAAGCATGGCTTGTCTTCATTCTTTATAGGCAGGTAGCTCAAGATTCGGCTACCTGAAAGCAGACATCATCTGCCTGCACAGAGCTTATCTCAGAATCTAGACCACTCGTACAGCAAACACCTTGTATTTTTAACCAGTCTTCAGATCTATGCGTTATCTGCAAAGTCACTGTGTGGCACTAGATCAAATACCTTAGAGCAACCTATCTGTTTTACAGCCACACTATTACCTTCAGCCATCAAGTTCTGACATATTATTAAGCAACTTGCTTTCCATAGAACTGCATAGACTGTGAATAACTACACTATCATAGTTCTGGGAGATGCAGGCTGGCAAGAAGCCAAGAGAAGCCTGCTCAAGATATAATATATGAAATGCCAATAACCAACTGATTGTTTATAAATATACCCTCTTTCCTTATTACCTTCAGGACATTGACAGTTGTACAACATATGCTAAAAAGACCATTCTTCTCTCTGAAGTTGGCCAATAGGCTGCATCCCCTCAAATTCCTCTAAGGCAATTTGTGCTATCTTCTAATCTGATCAGGGTTGGATTTCAGTGTTTTACCTTTCTGAAAATCTTTGCTTTTGGCCCAAATGCTAGGACTTACTGCCAGGCTGGTTGTCAAGCCTATTGAACTTCCTCATTCTGCTCTCCAACGCTGATTTTTCTGACACTGTCTGCCGCAGATCTGTATATGAGGATTTTACCCAAATTTTTCATCCTTTATCCTACACTGGTCAAAGTTGGACAACAAACCCTAGCAAGCTATTTTGTTCTTTACTGTCTGAAACCCACCATATGTACCTATAAATCTCATTTATAAAGTTATGATGTTATTAAAACACTATTTCCTTAAGGGACCAGCTTAGTCATTCTTGGAAAAAGTTTAGATCCTCAAGAAAGCTGCTGCTTGAAAAAATGCAGAATGATCAATTTTCCTTCTCCTGAATCTGTTTTGTTGCTATTCTGTTATAGCAATCCTATTTTCTTCCTCAATTGCACGTTTAAAAGCAAAGTGATATTTTCCCTTTAATAAAGGAGGATTTCTAATGTTAAACATGCATACAGCATTAGGAAGTTCTCCTGCAGCAGATAAGTACGATTTTATTGTTTGTCTGAATGCTGTAACACCCCTTGCCTATGTAAATATCTCAGATCCTATAAGATGGTCTCATGGTGCAGCAGTAAGTTACAGAGCAGAGGGAATCATTTTTCACATTTGAGAAAAGGAATCCAGAAGCAAAAAAAATGGCATATGATTAATTTTCTGCTTGTCACTGGTTATTGCTGAATGGTTGCTACTCACAACAGCTTGCTTGTTCACTGGAAGACTTGTCTGCTGATGTATGAAACTTGGCACAGATTTTGAGGCTGACATCAGAAAGCATCTTTGAATTTGGAAAACCATAGTACCCCCTAAATGTATTACCCTGTCCTAGTTTGAGTTGCAATTCTGTTCAGTGATTCTACTTCTCAGCTGAGTCTCTTCTAACTACACTTTCTGAAGTTAACAGCATGTTTTTGCAGACAGTGTCTGCTTCTAGCAGTGATGACACTTGATATTTAGAGTTACTACCAAGGATTGGTATGCAGACCAAGGTCGCTGCTAAATCCTGTGCACCATATTGGGGTGTGCAGAAAGTGAAAGGCCGCACTTGTGGGGAGGAGCTGCCAGGACAGGTGACTCTAAACTGATCGAGGTATTCTATCCCATATAAGCCATATTCAGTATAAAGCTGAATTACAGGGGTCAAGTTCTCTTCCTCCTCTTCCTTCCTCTTCTTCAATGGCTGGCATCTGAGGACTCCATCCATTGTGCCATTGGTCCTGATCCATGTGTTCCTGAATGAAGTTCCAGAATCCAGCTCCTGAACACCGTTCCCGTCTGCCACTGAGCCTAGTCTGGACTTTCCCAGTGCCTGCTCCACAGCCTCAGTGGTGATGGTGACATTATTGCCATCAGGAGATTTGATCAGGTTGGGTTCGATACTGGTTTTGTATATAGTCTATTTCATTATTATTACAGAATCACAGAATTATTGACTGGAATAGACTTCCAAGATCATCAAGTCCAGCCTATGACCCAACACCACGACACCAGCTAGACCTTGTCACTAAGTGCTACATCCAATCTTTCCTTAAACACCTCCAGGGATGGCAACTCCACCACCTCCCTGGGAAGTCCATTCCAGTGTCTAATTGCCCCTTCCGTGAGCAAGTGCTTCCTAATATTCAACCTAAACCTCCAGTGGCACAGCTTCCGGCCATGCCCTCTCATCCTGTCACTAGTTGCCTGGGAGAAGAGCCCAACTCCCACCTGACAACAACTTCCTTTCAGGTAGTTGTAGAGAGTGATAAGGTCTCC
>VZZY01006448.1:0-14147 GCA_013400335.1 Eurystomus gularis | reverse complement strand
CCCGGGCACAGCCAGGCCCGGTGCGGGGAAAGGTTGTGCTGCGGTGGTGAGCGGGGCCGGCTCCTGCTCGGGCCGAGTGGAGCTTTTTTTCGCAAGTTTTCATCGCGATCCTGCCAGGAAGAGTGAGCTGTTCCGGCTGTGGTCTGAACTACCTGTTGGGGGACTCTTTCCAGAGTGCCCGGTAGCCTTTCTCGAAAGAGCCATAAACTTAGTTTTTTTGAGAGATAAAAGCCAACGAAAGTGCCGCTCGTGGCGTGGAGCGATTCGTGTGCAGTGCCAGCGTGCTGTATTGCACTGCTTCCGACTGAAAAAGTAATACTCAGCTTTCCCATTTCACGTCCAAACACAGCCAGAGTAATGCGCACGTGCTTGGTCGTCTTTATAAATTCGGGCAGTCCTGAAACGCGGATTTAAAGTGAATGAAGATTAGTTGTGTTTCTTAAAGTGTTGGCTTTAAGGCTATTTTTATAAATAATATCTTAACTGCTTCGCTGCTCAGTAAAGTCATTTTTAATTGGGTTCTATTTGGAGAGAGGAAGCAGCTGAGAAGAAGAAACTGTAAACCTGCAGTTAGTTTTTTATTCCATTTATCCATTCATTAGGTTAATCGGGATTCCTGCAGTGCTGTTCATAGAAAATGTCTTGCACTAGAGGCTTGTTTGTGTTTGTATTATGTGAAATACAAGATCAGATGATGTAGCATAGGGTTCATGTAAGTACTCTAAAATACAACCCTTGGATTTAACTGTAGAAATTCTTGCAAGGCTTCTATCAGAGCAGAAGATACCCCTTGAGCAGGCACTGTCTTCTCCCCAGAAGGAAATGGCTTCAGAGGCTTAAATTGCATTCCTCAGTATCTCTCAGCGCACTGTTCCTGAAGTTACAGTGAGCACAGTCGGTAATTTTAGGGGTTTGAGGTACAGGGTGGCAGATGTGTTCAGGATACAGGTCAGAAGGTTAATCTGAGAACCCATCTGAATTTGGGTTTTTTACGTTCTCTCGTAACTCTGCTGTCAGAGAGCAAAGTTCTGTACTACCTCATGTACTTCCCCAAGATTTCAGGAGGCATTGCAGCTGTCAGGAGGACATAAAATTTGACGTTCTAGGATTTCTTTTAGATTAATCTCTGTAACCTTGACAGGCTTCCTAGTAATCCTTTATTCTTTCCATTTCTGGACTTCTTGTGGAAGTTTGTAAACATTAAGGCCGTGTTTTGTGAAGACCGTGTTTGAATGGTCTTCAACTCGTATGATTCCGTAATGAGCTAGAAATAGGATTAGGCAGATTTGACAAAGGATAAGGAGAGAACTAGAAACACCTGAAAGCAGAGTTGCTTCTTCAGTGTTGTGTGCCAAGCCACTGAGATACAGAATTCTGCTCTTCTGGTTTTCTCTCAGAAAGGTCAGGCTGCTTCTGTCAGACCCGGCGAAGCTCCCTGTGGAACTGAAGAAGAAGCCAAAAAGCAAACTGCTTTGAAATGTTTTTTAGAAATATTGATACTAAGTAATTGTTACCACATCCACAATTTGTAGTGGATTTTGCAGTCAGAATATTTTAAGTCATGTGCAAGCGTGATGGTTGACTTTGCTGAAAGGGGGATGTTAGATTTCCGACAAGAATTCCATGCTGGGGAAGGCTGCAGAGGCCCTGGTTTTGTTTTGGTTGACAAGCTGCTTACCTTCTCCAGACAAAGGGGACATTGAAGCTTTTGCAGGACCAGGGCGTAGCTCTGTGGTTAACTGCTCTTCTCTTGAAGGCTCTTTAATACGAAAATATTCAGGAAATAAAATACATCTGAAAAATTGATTCAGAAGTTCATAGCTCCATACACTTAACCTCTTTCTTTGTGATTTTATCCTCGGTGTGTGACTTTTCTATTTAAAAAAAAAAAAATTGGCTGATTAAAATGATTAGAAGCCTTTTTCCCTTTGATTTGTCTCTTGCTTATTTTATACAGCATCAGTTTTTGCTATTCTCAGTTGAGTCATTTACATTGGCCATATGGTGATAGTGAGCTCTGTCCTTTCAGGCCTGCTGCTTTCTTTAGGAAGGACCCTTTCTTTGTAGTCATACCATCTGCTTCTGTGGAGTTCCGCTCTTGATTTGTTACCAAAAACAAAGAGCAATATTCTCTATCACCTTATATAAGGAAAGGGCCAAGGTAAGTCTTTAAGAGGAGTAATGGATCTTGTAATTTAAACTTGGATTCAATTTCTCCAGTCAAATGTGATTACAAAACTGCTGTTCCATTTGTTTAAATATGACTGCCAGCTCCACCCTTTCTCACTTCCTCCTGATCCCTTCAGTTTTTATAGGAGGCAGGCAGGGCTGGCTTGATGGACAATTCCACGATTCTGTCAAATGGCTTTGTTCCTGTGTCTTAATTTCTTACAATACCGATGCATACATCAGAACACTGAGAGTGCTCTTCACTCCTGGCCTTGCTCTAGGAAGTTCCTATTGGCCTGTATGAGACTGAAAAGTCATTATTCCTTTTATAACAGCAACGACTCACTAGGCTTCTTTGCCTTGCCATGGACATGCTTTGCTTTTCAGGACGGACTGAGTTTTTGGGTACTGACTGCAAACAAAAATACCTGGTCAAAGTTGCTGCTAGTCTTTCCAGTTCAGGCTCCAGTCTTAGATCAGGCCTTTAAATAAAAAACAGAGTGAAGCTTTCTCCATAAACTCAGACACAACCGTATCACTTTTTCACCTCCTAACTTGTTTTGCAAACTAAAAACAAACCCAAACCGACAAACCTGAACCAAGCAAACTCTGAGTGAGTTCCCACTTTGCAAGTGTTAGGCCATAAAGTTGTTAGAGAGCAAACTTCTTTTAACTGAGAGTGAGTTTTAAAATACAGAACAGTTGACATTCTGGCTTTCACAGCAACTAACCTGGAGAGATGGGAAGTGAAGCAGATGCAAGTTCTGCACTTCCCATCAGGATGCTGTAAATATAGTTTGCTCGGAGTAGTCAGGATGTGCTCGTATTTGCTAGCAAGCACCTAACACTCTTAATTTCCTCTTGTCTTTTCTGTGTACCTATGGAAGAGGGGAATGTGCCTTCTCTTAGTGTGTTTTCTTTGATTTTCTCGTAGTGCAAGGATATCGTTGGCATGTAACAGGTTCTCTTTATTCACAAACTCAAAATCCCCAAGTAGAGTTGATTTTTATCTTCTCTGTTCGGGAGTGAACCTAGCTTAAGGCTTGTCTATTCAGAGGGTGTGTGGTTTTTTGTTTTTTTGGGAGCACGGCAGCAGCATGTTTGTATTGCAGCTTAGTGCTCCGTGGGAGCACAGGATGCTTGGGAGTGAAGTGGGTAACTCTCAGTTTGTTTAGGTCATTTTTTTCCATGCTTTCTGCCCCATTTGCAAAGCTCGCTGACAGAGGCTGCGATAGTGTGAGGAAATGCTTTTGGATTTAATGAATGAAGGCTGTTTAATTTGGTTGTAAACCAGTGGCCTGTGGAATAGTTCAGTTATTTATGACTCTGATTAAAAATCTGACTTGACACAATTATTCTAGATCCTAGTGTTGCCTTAAGGTGACAGAAGCAGTTCCAGTATCTTCCAGCAGATGTGACATTTTCATACAGTGGTTTTTGAGCAGTGGTTATCAGTTTGAAGTGGAAATCAGTTGAAATCAAAAGCTATCAACCATACAATATAAAATAAGCTGTCAAAGCACAGTCTGGTTGAAACAAATCTTACCCAAAGCGGATGTATTCTTACAGTCACTCTGGGAGCCTGCTGAGGCATCATAATAGTGAGAAAAAGAACTGAAGATAGATAGAGAGTTGGACAGAGAAGCACTAAATTAGCATGGATTTCTTGAGAGTAGAACATTTCTCTATCTGAATGTAGTGTGAAGTTCTAGTTTCTGCACATGAGTGTTGGAGCTGGCAGGTCCAGAGTTCTGCAGCATTTATTTCAGTAACTCATAAAAAGGACATTTTTTCTGAAAAATGGCTGAAGGCCTTTTCCATACCAACGAATGAATCTGCTGCACTGAAAACCGATGGGAAGTAACATCAGTGTGTTCAGTTAGGTACTGTATAAAGAAAAAATGGAATGTGATATATCTTGATTTTAATGTATGAGGTTTCCTTTCTGTTTAGCAGTTAATGTGGTTAGCACGTAAACTTTTCTTTTTTAGATGACGAATTTATCAATTCCTGTTCCCTACAGAAGGGAAGCACCTTATTTTTCTGAAGCTGATGGGTAGTAGACTCATTTGGCCACTTCCAAAAGAGACCTGAGTATAAATTTGGCTGTGGCTGAATGTGTGGTGCCCGAAGTGCTGTCTGAAAGGAATGGCTGTAAGCAGCAGAGCAAAATTGTACCTGACCATATTTAGGAAGTGAAGGTGTAAGTAAACAGAGGATGTTGGGTATATACACCAATGAAAGCTGCAGATGGGGAAGACCAGCATTAGAACAGCTGGAAAAGGTTTAAGGAGGATTTTTCAGTAGTTCAGTCAATATTTCTAATTAACAGCAGATTATGTCATTTTGTTTAAAGAGCAAAACAGCCTCTTGACCTGCACTTTAATCAAGGTTTTATTTTGTGTCATGTGTTGACTCCTGGAGTGTCAGTGTGGGACTTAGGCACTGCATCTACTGGCCTACCCTATTGAGAAGCATAACGTTGTGCTGTATTTCTTCAGCTTTTCTTGTTTTAATATTTTGTGATTAGGGAGAGGCGAGGAACACCAATTTTACCAGAGGGAACACGGGTCTCTTCAGTGTAGGGCACCATCTATTGATTCAGCCATAAATCCTTAGGAGTCCCATAGCAGTTTCACAGTTTCTCACCTATGTGTCCTTTAGCACAATGAAAAAGAAATCTCTGCATTTGTCTCACTGGTAGGCACAGTAGGAAGGAGAAGGCATCTTCTTTTGACATTGTCTTTGTGCTGTGTAGAATTATTGCAGTGAAACAGTTATGTGTTCCTCAGTGTCCATCTGGAGTTCGCACCAAGGAGATGTTGCTAGCGCTTGACAAGTTTTATATAATTGTCTTGCTTTCTATACTTTTATATACTGTATAAAGACTGCAGGCAGTCTTGAGTATTTTTTGGTTTTATGTAAAATATCTGCTGTGTCACTCTAGAGCAGAAAAAGGGTTTCTGTTCGTACATGAGTCTATGTTTTGTGTTGTAGGTGGTGAGGAGTAGTCAGCATGGATTTATGAGGGGGAAGTAGTGCTTAACCAACCTCACAGCCTTCTGCAATGAGGTCATTGGCTCCGGGAGAAAAGGGAAGAGTTTACCTCAACTTCAGCAAGGCTTTTGATACCATCTCCCTGAGCCTTCTCATAGACAAGCTGACAGCGCACAGGGTAGATAAATGGACAGCAAGGCGGATTGAAAACCGGCTGCACAGCCAGGCCCAGGGGGTGGTGATCAGCAGCACAAAGTCCAGATGGAGACAAGTCTCTGGTAGCGTTCCCCAAGGTGTACCCAGGGGCCAATGCTGTTTAACTTCTTGATTAAGGCCCTGGATGCTGGGACAGAGTGCACCCCTAGCAAGTTCACAGACATGCAAGACCAAGAGGTGTGGCTGAAGCACCAGGTGGGTGTGTTGCCATCCAGAGTGACCTGGATAGGCTGGAGGACTGGGCTGCGAGGGATCTCTTGAGGTTCAAGAAAGGAAGTGAAAAGCTCTGGCACTGGGGAGGAATAACCCCAAGCACATGCTTGGGGCTGACCAGCAGGGAAGCAGCTCCGCAGAGGAGGATGTGGACATCTCAGTGGACACAGCCAGCAATGCATCCCCATGGCAAAGAAAGTTGACGGTGTCTTGGGCTGCATTGGGAGGAGCATTGCCAGCAGCCTGAGGGAGGTGATCCTTCCCCTTCAGCAGGTGATGAGGCACATCTGGGGTGCTGGGTCCCATTCTGGGCTCACCAGTATAAGAAAGACATGGACTTACGGAATTGGACCCAGTGCAGGGCCACCACGATGGTAAAGGGACTGGATCATCTGTCAGATGAGGAGAGTCAGAGCACTGGGACTCTTCAGCCTGGAGAAGAGGAGGCTCAAGTGGGTCTTATCCATGTGTATCGATACCTGATGGAAGGGAATGAAGATGAGGGAGCCAGACTCCTCAGTGGTGCCCTGTGACAGGGCAAGAGGCAATGGAAACAAAGGAAAAAAACTTGAAATTCCAGCTGAACACAAAGCCTTATTTTTCATGGTGGGGCGGTCAACAGTGGCAGAGGTTGCCTGGGGATTGCTGTGGAGTCTCCATTGTGGGAGATGTTCGTTACCCAACTGGGCATGGCCCTGAGCAACCAGTTGTAGCTGACCCTGCTTGCGCAGTGCCAGGGGAAAGTTGAGCTAGACAATCCTCAGTGGCCCCTTCCAACTTCAGTGTTTCTGTATATGTATAAACACACAGCTTGTAGTTGGGGGTCAGTATTACAGGACCTGTGTGCTGAAAATTGCTACTTGAAGCAGGCAGGAATATTGCCAGAGGCAGTACTTAATACGGAAGACTTTAGAGGAAAGTAAAAAATCCTTAAGTTGGAAAACAGAATTTATTTTCTGCATAGGCAGATCTCATAATTTCTTCTGTAAAAGCTCAAGAATTTGCCTTTTAAAAGACAGAAGTGTTTCTAAGGTTGTTAGCAGTGCTGCTTAAATATTTAATAAATTTACTTGGAATATCTACTTCTTCCTTCTCAGGTGTGTTTTTATTACAGTTATTAACGAGTGCAAATTAATGTACACAGACCAATGTTGTTAAAGTAACTAGAAAGCTCCAGTCATATTTGAGGATGAGTGTTGAGGTCTCCAGGACACTCGATGTACCCAGGCAGTGTTCTGCTAAGTTAGCAGTCTGACTCTTGTGATCATCAGGACCTAAAAATGTGCTTCCGTCTTCAAATTTTGGTATTTTCAGCCACTTCTCAGGCCAACTTCATACCAAATCAGTTCTTTTTGTTAGGATTTCCTTTTTTTGTTAAATTGAAACAGTAGTAGTTGTTCATCCTCAAGCGCTAATTGTTTTTTTTGTAAGTATACAGTTTCAGCAGGGTTGGAATGTAAAGAATCAGAACCATGAAACAGCCTTGGTTGGGAGGGAACTTAAAAGATGATTTGGCCCAGCCTTTCATGGGAACGGGAGTGCAGCTGAGGTTATCTAGCACCCTGTCCAGTTGCATCTTGAAAACCCCCAGTGAGGTTTTCTTCCCTGCCTGGAGAGATTGTTCCAGTGAAGGATCGTTCTCACTGTTAAAAAAAAAAACAACAAAACAAACTACTGGAATGCTGTGGTGGGGTACCCCTGAGCCCTCTTCAGGGAGGAGAGGCCTAACTCAGTCTTTACCCACAGGTCAGGTTCTCCATCCTTTTGATCATCCCATAGCCCTTCTCTGGATCTCCTCTAGTCTGTCCTGATCTTTCTTGAATTGTGAGGACCAGAACTGGTCACTGTACTCCTGACAGGTGGATGGAGTGGACGGTGATGGCTCTGTCTCTGCTAGCAGTGCCCCCATTGGTACAGCCCAGCATCTGACCTGCCTTACTGGCTGCAGCAGCAGACTGCTGACTCATGTTGAGCTTCTTGTGAACCAGGACCCCCAGGTTTCTTTCATCAAGGCTGGTTCCCAGACACACAGATCCCAGCATGGACTGGGTGCTTTGGTTGTGTTATCCCAGGTGCAGGACCTGTCTGTGCACTTTGTTAAACTCCATACAGCTCTTGCAGGCCTGCTCTTCCAGCCCGCCCAGGTCTCTCTGTAGGCTGGCTCACCCTTCTGACGTGTCCACCTCAGCACCCAGTTCGGTGTCATCAACAGACTTGACGAGGGTGCTTTCAGTCCCATCATCCAGCTCGTCTGTGAAGATGCTGAAGAGCGTGGAGCCAAGTATTGATCCCTGGGGGACCCTGCTTGTGACAGGCTGCCAGCCAGAGTACAAACCTCTCATCACCACACTCTGAAAGTGGCCCTTGGGCCAATTTCCCACCCACTGTGCAGACTACCCATCTTGTCTGTATCTTGCCAGTTTGTCCAGTTAGTGTTGAGACGTTGGCTGTTTGTGGTCATATTTGAAGAAGCTGAGAATGTAACTACTTGGGAAGATTTAAAACGTTTCCATTTTCTGTGAAGGAACTGTCAGTGGCTCAGAGGGGTGGGCATATGATTTTCTTATCAATAGCTACTCATGGATATTTGGACATGGGTTTCTTCTGTGAACTTAGCCTTGCAGAGTTCCTCGCTTTTTTTTTTTTTTTTCCTGGAGTAGTTTCCAGAAACCGTCTAGATTTTGCCAACCTCAGATGATCAGCTCAGGAATCGTATCCTAATTCTGTGTAGAGTTGTGTGTGATGTTTTTCTGAAATTTGTTCTGGTTTGTCTAATTGTTATTAAGTCCACCGCTTGCTTTCTGTAAAATTATGTTTATGTATGTAGATATTCTGCCGTATGCAGCACACGCACCAAAGGATATTCTGTCTGTGGCTTATTCATTTGGTCTTTTTGGTTATTTTATAGATAAATTGCATCAGCTCTTTCTGTATATACAAAATTTAAGAGTAACCATAAATCAGTTCCTTTTTTTATATTGCCGTCTGTTAGTGGAGCTGTTAAAAAGTTCGAGCTTGGATACTCGCTTAATTGAGAAGATTAAGGAATTGCTTGAATTATTTTGTTCAAAACACACCTTCTCACCAGATTTTTTCTTGAATAGAATTTTGTGCTTTGTAAGCATCCGTGGAGAGATTTTTTTGTTGTTCTTTCCACTCCTTGACAATAACAGGGATGGTAGAGAAATGTCTTTATTCATATTTTTCTTTATTAATTAAACTCATTTATTCAGTTACTTCTTTATATTAGATTTATTTATTATTAAAAGCAAAATGTTACCAAGCCTACATAGTAGTAATCTCATTGCACATTCAAGTCTGGAAACAGCAGGGTTTGTCTCTTAGCTGTATACTCAGTTTATGTCATGTTGTTGTATTTGTTGTGTATGGAGTGTGCTCTCTAGGTTATATTCCCCACTATAGTTCCTGATGCTTGTGGGAAATACTGGACATCTTTTAATTCAGGCATTGTCCCTGTCTTTAGTTTTTGATGTGTAACTGTCAGGGTTTTCTCGTTATAGAAACTGTTATCTATCCACGGGCGCAGTGCACCTCAAGAGAGATGTTCCAGCTCGCAAGAGGAGGCGAGAGTGGAGCTAAACAAAAACCTGTGCTTGAAGCTGTTTCAGAAGCTATTTTTCTGCCTAATTTAGCTGTATTTCACTTGCTTAGTGATGGCTCCTGCAGAAATTAGATAGACAATCACCCTTCTTTTCAGTAGATGTGTATCAGGTAGGATCAGAAGAAATCTTTTGGCTGTGTTGGATATTGCCACATCTCTGTTTCTTTTAAACTTACAGCCATGTTTGTTACAGAAATAGAAACTTTTGGAACCATTCTTCCCTTAGTGAAGCTATTTAAATGTGTTCCTTTTTGGCTTCACACTTACCTTGCTCTTTAGTCTTCCCATGGTCTTTTTATTACGCTGTACGGAGGTTTTTTGGTCAGTCTGCTTTGTTGTGGCCCATAGTTGGTGTAAACTCTGCTGAAAGTGTTTCAGCGGCGGTGTGTGCCAAGCCCCACGGCTGACAGATTGGCACAGCCAGTGCACCGAGGAGTGCCAGTGGTAGTGACCGTGCCATTAGCTGGCTGCTTCCTAGTCTTGAACTGCAGCTCGGCTCAGTTTCCTACATGCTGTTTCTAAGGGGGTTTGGATCAGTCAAAAAAAGCAGAATTACTCTGTGTTAGGCGTACGTGGCTATGATCACATGCATTGTACTGCTTCTTAGACAAATGTGTGGGGATGCAAAAGGGGTCAAAACCCTGCCCTCCCTGTCCCAGTAGAGTAGGTAACACTCAATTTCATGTGTACTGTGCCAAGAAAACATACTTGGCTTCAAAGTATTTTCAGCTCTTGTTTCATCACCTTAAAGGTGCAGCCAGTGTAGTAGTTGATACTGGCAGAGCTTTTTCTGGCAGAAGGATCTTTGTGGAGTACTGCAAAGGCTTGGCCAAAAACTGATGACTGCTGGATAGTAACGTTACAAGACAGAAGAAGGATGTGAATTTAGTGAAGTCTGAGTGAAACTTAGGTTAGTGTCATCTCTGCAAATAATGTGTATAAAGGAAGTAATACAGATTTACAAATCTGACAGAGATGAGGGATGAAGCGTTAAAAGGCGAAGTCTGGATAAAAATGGTAAAACTAGGAACGCATTTTAGGCTGAAAGAAACAAAGTCTGAAATGAAACTTCCAGCAGTGAACCGGAGCATCAAAACTTCAGATGGAAAATTTGAGGGTGCATAGTTGGTGTTAGCAGGATAAGAAGGAACAAATAAGAATACAGGATATTTATTTGTTTTTTTCATTTCTCCTCCTCTGTCTTCACGCAACTGTACTTGAGATGTCTGTGTGCTATTTGAAATTGGGGATTTTCCCTGATCAGCATAATCATCTTTGCTCTCTTCTGCTCCTAGTAGGAGCAGACCTCATGTAGTCTCAGGAGGTGATAACAATCTGTCTTATGTGAAAGGCTCTAAGGTGGTGACTGAGTTGATAGGAGGGAAGCTCTGACCATGACTCCTAGAAGTTCTCCATTCTTATGGGATTTGAAGCAGCAACGTGTGGCTGAGAAGAGCTTTAAATGATGTGGATATGACATTTGATGACTTTTTTTCTGCATTCCATAACTTTTTCTAGATGGAAATAGAGAAATTGCAGCTATTATTGACATCTACATTTGTACTAAGTCACTGAAAAACAGTTTTACTCCCGTTCAGCACTTTCTCCTGCATTTTTTTCTTCCCTAACCTACTGTATTCCTAAGCAAAAATTGCAGCGCACTGTGATAGCAGAGTCCTTCAGTGGAACAACAAACCCTCATAGTACTTGCTTTTCCCACATGTAAAAAGGAAATATGTAAGGAAAAGGATTTGGTTGCACAATATGACATACTTCTACACACAATAGTGACTGCCTCCTTCCAGATGGTACATCCACCATCAGCTGCCTCTTTGCGAACAGCCTGTGCCTTGTGTGGACCTCATGGTCTGTCCGCATTGGTGGCCAGAGGTCCTGTTACTGTACCATGAGCTGGCTGAAGGGAGGCAGTGCAGTTGTGTTCCTGCTCACAGTAGAAAGTGCTGTCTGGGCTCGGTGAGGCTGGTGTGACTGGTAGTCTGGTACCCAGCATCTTCCGTGGGGTGGAGGAAGATGAAGGGGCTCTTGTTTTCAAGCTAGGTAACATGCTGTGACTGCAAAGTGCAGCGCAGCTCATTGCATGAGTCTCATGGCTTGGCTCGTTGCTGTGAGCCTCATGATGTGCGGTGCAGGGACCATTCTCCTGCACAGCTGTATGTCGCTTGTGTGGCTGTATGAGCTGTTTGTGCTGTTGTGTCTGCATTCTCTCTGTTTGCTGTTATTAAAAGACTGTGATACGTAGTATTGGAGCTTTGAACTTGTTGCTTTTGGTTTGAGCTGGCAGATGGGAGTATTTTCTTTCACAGCTTCCGACTGGCTTCTGAAACATGGAAGCCTATTATGGTGGTATTCTCTTAGAAGCAAAATAAAGGCTACAATTTAGGTGACAATTTTACAAGTTTGTTACAACCTTAAACAAACCTTAATTCCTTTGGTGAGACTTGTAGCGCACTGTAGGTAGGACTCCCTTTTACATCTGTTTGGAAGCCATGTTTGAGGTAAATCAAGAGATCTGGCCAGCATCACTTCTGCCTGTGAGCACATTGAACTTGAAGCTGTTACATCTGCAAAGCACTGAAGTTGATCTTGACCTATAAACCTCCAAATAGTGCAGCGCCTCTGAAGAGGGAAGGGTGGTTTCTTGTGATGTGTTTTTGCAGAAACACTGAGCTCAAGCTGCATGGAGATACCTGATTGAGGTTTAAAGCCAGACGATCTGGGATTTATTTTATTTCAGAATTTATGATAGCCTGGTCCTATCCTTCAGAGTGTTTTGCGTTCTTTATTCTCTGATGAAAGTATGATGAGTAGGGTAGGTTCTGTAGTTTAGTCATTTCTGTTGAACTTTCCTTGGATAGCAGGGAGTACTGAATGGGTCTTCCTCTGTAACTGATAATATGGAGTAAGTGATCTTAATGTGTTTCACTAATATGAATTTGTTCTCTCTACATTAGCCAATATTAGCAGAAAAATTGATCTATGAATGTATTTCAAAGCAAAAAAAATCCCACAGCCTTTTAACAGAAGTATTAAAAGATAATGCCAGTCCTTAAATGAGCACTTGATATCCTTAAATCAGAGTATTCCAAATTTGTTAAATAATCTTTACTCTTTGCTGTCAAACTACTTGAAGGTAATGATGCAGAGTTGCAGAATGCATCTCCATGTGATACTGAAAACAGGTGTTGGCTGGATGAAATATAAAATGTGTACTTCTGAAAATGAAATCTTTCAACACTTATTCTGTATACTGCTGGAATAAAGTGATTCTGTCTAGTGATGAAACTGCTCTCTGGGAAAATGCAGTTACTTCTCAACCAGCGTTTTGCGTACTTTAATAGTAAAGCTTGTACTTAAGTGTGTATCCTGTTTTTTAAAGATGAGTGCTGTCTACAGAGGCTTCCTGAGGATATCGCTTGAGCTGTTTTCTGCTCTCATTGCTCAATATTGGCTGCTTTGCTGCCGTTTGTATTGTATGTCAGTTGTTAGTTAAATTCAGTGTTAATACTTCCATAGCTAGTGGTATAGAGTAAGTTATTCAGTACACTAATGCACAGTGAGCTGTAAAATACAGTCTTTTCAATCAGCTGTTGATGTTTCAAATACCTGCTCAGTGAGACCGAATTCAGTTGCACTCAGAAGGTAAATACATATTTTTATTTCAGAAATAAAACCTTAAAAATAAAAATCTACCCCCTGCTTCTACTTTACCAGTTAGTAATTGTATTCTGTTAGGCTTGATACAAAACTACCGAATGGGAGAGAATACCCATAGCCTGTTCAGTGTTAGAGGAAGTGATCTCCGGCTTGTGGCATATATCAATACATATGTTTCTGTCATTGGCAAGGGGGGTGTCCTCTTTGCTCAGAGCTTCTGGTCTTAAAATTGGAGCCCCCAGGTTTGTGCTATCTATGTAAGAAATCCCAATCCCTTACAGAAAAGTTGCAGGTCCTGTTTGCAAGTATTCCCACCTTTTTGTTTTCCTTGTATATTTTTTATTGGTACTTCACATTCTTATTAACACTCCCACCTTCCCCTTTTCCAAAGTGTGCCTTCAGGCTTGGCATTGTAACGCAATGTGTCTCAGTAGAGTTAAGATTATTTTTCTCAAGTGGGTGATAAATAGGAACAAATAAAAGCTTAGTGAACCTATTGTTAGGTTAAAATAGGCTTCATGGAATGTTGATTTCAAAGAATTTCTCAATCGGGAAAGTTTCTCCAATGTCTGGGGAGTTTCCCACTTCATGACAGTGGGTCTATCCAGAGCAGCTGGGAATGAGCAAACTCGGGTTTCAGCCGTGCTGTGCACACTGAAAAGCAGGATATTTCATCCTGGGTGCTTCAAAACAGACAGTCTTGATTTTGTTTCATTTTTTGAAGGACCCTCCTGGACAGGTAGTGTGATCCACTCTTTTTGCAGCCTGTCTTTAAGCAAGGTTTCTCTCTGCAAGGCTGTTTGGAATGGGATGGGACAGGATCTCACCAAGGTAACTGGGCCTGCAGCAGCCTCCGGTGCTGTACATTGTACAGACACCACCGGGCTTTTTCTGGTTTAACTGGTTCTGATCAGGATGAGGAAGAGAAACAACGGAGAGCTATGCCGGGGAGTGCACAGCTTTGCCAGAGTAAACAGTATCTGCTGGTGCTGCTTCTGGTGGTGCACATGATGTTTATCAGTTTAGTCTCTTGATTTTCATTTTGATAAAAGCTGCCAAAACTTCTGCTTCCGTTTCATATAAAAAAATGGCTTCTGGTCAGATTTTATCAACAGCCCAGCTATTGGTTTGTTTTTTGGTTTTTTTGTTTGTTTGGTTGGTTGTTTTTTTTTGTTTGTTTGTTTTATTTGTTTGGAACTGTAATCTGTGCCCTTTTTCATACATCTATTACATCTGAATGGGTAGATGCAGGGAG
>VZZY01006445.1:0-19998 GCA_013400335.1 Eurystomus gularis | reverse complement strand
AAGCTGGACCTGCTTGCAGCGAACTATAGTAGCCTCACTTAGGAGCAGATGCATTGCATACGACCTCCCAGTTGTTGGGAAAGCTTTTCCAAACCTTCTCTGCAACAGGGCTCCCCAGCAACTGCAGGTCTGGATGATGATGATAATGTATTGATAGGGTAATTGGTGATGTGTCTCTCTCANTGTGTCTCTCTTAATCACTACAGTTACTTCTACGTAGTAATGATTAGGTACATTATCCTGCTTATTCCTGCTGCCTCTTAAAGGTAAAGTATAATAAGTTTGTCTTTTCTAACTAGATTGTTTTACTTCTGTATCATCTTGAAGTGAACAGCAAAATAAGCCTGAGCCTTTTGTTGCTGTCTGTGTTCTTTCTGTTGGTCCTGGCAATTAGCAAAACAAAATTGGCATCACACATGAAGTGACAGTTGTGTAATTTACAGAATCAAATTGTAATATTACAGTGCCAAAATAAGTCGCTTGCTGGTAAGTTGGATACTTGTCAGACTGTAGCTGCAGTACAGTTTGCACAGTACAAATACAAGAAAAGGAGGGAGTGAGAGAATCATAGGAAAGTGCATTTAGTGATTGCAGAGGCAGGTACACAGTGGGATCCTGATAAATGGAATGGAGATATTTGGGACTCTACAGATTCTGATGAGGCAGGTTCCCCAGATGAAGTCGTAGATGTCAGACCTGCATGGAGGCAAAAAATGGAATTAGAAGCTAATAGGCAGCCAGCCAGGAAGGATGTGGTGGTGGATCATACCCAGCATGAAATAAATATATAATTCAACAGTTTAAACAGAGACCAGGGAAGCCTCTGCTTTCCTGGCTAGTGCTTTTGCACAATCAGGGAGTGTCAGGGATTACTCTGAACTCAAGGGACTCTAACAAGTTTAGAGTCTTGAGCTTGGATTCCTTTGTGCAGGAAGCATTTTGAAATAATGATCAGGACACTGATCTGTTCATTTTAGCTAACAGATAGAGGAGTCAAATTAGACAGCAGAATGCTCAGAGAGGTGATTAATCTAAATTAAAAAAAGGAATAGTGTTGTGAAAGATGCAGAGAAACAGGCATAACCCAGAGTAAGCACACAGTCACAAGCAGTTTTATAAGCACAATGCATCTGATAGTACATAGTGATATCTTAAAAAGAGTGTTTTTGCTACATTTAAACATAGACTGATACAAAACTCCTGTGGCAAATGCAAACTTGCTCAAACTAAAGACAATTTCAGCATATGGCAGAAGTCATACAGCAAAATAAGTAAAAAATAAGGTGGGGAGGGATGTGCATAAAAGAAAGGTAATCTAGACACATTTGCATAATTTCATGAATCTCTACAGCTAGATGCATACTTAGTGTGAGCTTTCCACGTAAGCAATTTGACTCTCAGCAAATTCATGAAGCCACTAAGGACACAGTCCAGAAAAGCTATTCTATTAAGATATAGGTCATGCTTAAAACCTTTAAGTTTGTTTTAGGATGTGAAAATGATGGAGTCACCCAGTCTCTGAATTTAATCAAGAATTCAGTAGATGTCTTTTTTTTCCCCCCCATTTTTGTCAGTGTCAGGTTTGAATACAAAAAAAATAATGAGTTATTCCTGAATGGAGACTTATACTTCTAACTACTGAAAATTGGCATAATCTACTACTGCAGAAAATACCATGATGATCATTGTTCATGTTCTATGTAGCAGTTTTATATCTTCATTGGGTTTATTACTTTCATGTTGTAAATCTGTAATAAAATATCATTCTAAAATTCAAATTCCAGGAGTAAAATGTGTCCATTTAACATAAAATGTTAGCAGTGATTATTGGCAGATTATACACTAGCAGTAATGATCATGTGTTTTTGGAAGTATTTCCTGTGTCAGTCAACAGAGTACACATGTATTTTGTGGAATTAACAAGCACCTATCTGCTTAAATTGACAAGGTTTATTTTTCCTTGCTTGATATTATATAATATAGCATAACTAAAATATATAGGATAGCCAAAATACAATACTTAAGATTTCCAGAAGGACTATGTCCTGACACCTAAAAGAAGCAATAATATGTGTTTGGTTTTCCTCTGTATCATTGATCTTTTAGCTTTATTTATAGTAACAAAAGGCATTTTAAAATATATTTTTATTAACATTAGGAGACTCAGTGATGTTATTTATAGAACAATATCAGTTAGACATGCTTTAAACATTTTGATGACATGTTAAAAATAACTGCCAATCTGATAGTCTAGGTAAACCTGTATAAGCAGAGCAAAACTAAGTAATCACACAAGGCAATTTCTTAATTAAAGAAGAATTTTAACAGAAAAAAATATTTATGAAACTTAGTGCATTTGCTTTTGGCCAGTGAACAGCAACAGAGTAGGAGAGCACAATCAGATGAATAGATAGTTTCTTCAGCAGTCATGCTGAAAAATATTATAATTCTGTAGGAAAAGGCAGCAACGGAGAGATAATCCCATCAATCTGGAAAAACATTGATCATTTTTAGTTTATTCAACCATTTGTAATTTTTAATCTCTATGTTAATATCTTACAGGGCAGAGCAGAACTCAGGGTCTTCTATCGCTATGAGAAAAAAAACCAAAACATATGGACTACCAGCCATTTTAAAGATTTTAAAGATTTTTCTGAGGTTTAAGTTGGTGTAGTTCACCTGATTAATTATCAAAAGAGAGTATTATTTAGCATTTTATGTATTGTTCAATATTATTAACCAAGATAGAAATTCTTATACATAAGTCATTTTATCATGTGCAGTTTATTTTTTTCTGTTTATGTTTATTTCAATTCTTCTGTAGGATCTATGGAGCAAGGACCTCCAAAACACACAAGAAATCATTCATGAGTTCTTCCCTAAAACTCTGGGAACAGCAAACTTATATCTTCTGTCATATCCAATGTATGGCTGAAAATATTCTCACCATCTCTAACACAGACAGAACAATTTGCTCTTAAGAAAATCAACTTTAGTTGACATTCAAAAAGTTAGATTTGTAAATCCTATCATAACTTCATCCCAAGATACTCAGAAGTTCTAAGTTAATTGTACAGTTAGCAATAGCATTTTAAAGTCATAATAACTATAAAAGTCTAATAATCGAGACTCATTCAACAGCTTTTCCAAGAATTTGTGTATTGCCCAAATCTCACTTATGTATCTTAGGTATAGTTAAAGCTTTTTTTTTTTCATTCATTTTTTAATAGAATATTTTATATTAGTCCCTTCATGGTAATGATGTCACAATGTTTACTATTTTTGTCTCACTAATTTTTTTCTTTTGAATTTTATTGGAAAATAATTTTGAGACCCTTTGTGTTTAGGAAAAGATTCCCATCCCTTAAAATGTGTTTTTCTTCAAAGTATACAGAATTTGTGGGCTTGTTTTGATTTTGTTTTTCAACAGAATTTACTATGCACAAACCACAGTCATAAAAGCACATAATATCTTAGTAAAAGCACTGCATTTTATCACAATTGAATTCTGTGTCCTATTGAAGCAAAATTTCACTTCTGCAGAGTTAAAAAATGAGTGCTCCCTACTCTATCTCACCGTTACCTGTGATTCTGTTTAAGGAAAGCTAAATTACTGTTATGAAAAGCAGGAACTGGTGAGTGTCACAACAGTAAAAGAAAGCTAATGCTACATTGATTCTAAATCTTCCTCTCTCGTCTACTTCTTCACAAGAAATATGTTTCTAGGCTGTTGGATTTGTATGGTGTCACAGAAACTCCACAATACAATTCTGTACCTCTAGACACTGCAGAAGATAGTACACAAGCAGATAGTTGAAAGTAAATATTTGCCTAAACTGTGTGTAGACAAAGCATACAAGATGAGTAGCTTTTTAATGGAGAACGGATGCAATCAGAGAAGAAATGTTTAGTTCAACAATACCTAGAAGTCTGCAGTTAAATTTGGAAACAGGATGTCCAATATTCCACTCTAATGCCATTATGCAATAAATCTTTTTTTTTCTGTCCTTGCCAAACTAAGTATAGTTTTACTGTACTATCCAAATTGCATGAGGTCTTAAGACCTCTCAGTGAAAGCTGCAGAGGTCCTTGTTAATAAATGATGTTCTAAGAGGTGTTTTAGCATGCAAAAAGCAGTTGGGATAAGGGATTCTCATTTTAGATGCTAAAGTACATGATTGTAACAGAGACTAGGAGAGCTCATGGAAGAATAATCTGTTGTGAGTTTTTATGTATAAAATGCTGTCTCTTGCTAAGCACATCCCTGAGCTACAAATTGTTGAAAACTGGAAGACCACGAAAAAACTCTTCCATTTTCTGTAAGAAGACAAGGCAATTCCTACAGGGTTCTGCATACTGCAAGTGCTGGGCTGGAACAGCTTCTGGTCTGTCCCAGGACTATCCTCCTTACATTGTTACTGTACTTAAACACTCAGATGAAATAGTACTATGACTACATTTGGACTCATTAATAATATTTTTCATAATACTTTTCTTTCTGCAGAGATGGCAAACCAAGAAAAACTATCTTTAAAAATAACCACAATCCTATAAAAATTATTAGCCCTACTCTGCTGTCCTACATAGCTCACAGACCAGCCTGAAGAACATTCACACTAGAAGAATGGTTGTTCAGAATTAATATTAGAAAAAAGTTCTTCATTAATTTGAGCAGCCTGAGTCTTGAAAAAGTTTTTATATTTTTATATAGGTAAATAAGGAAGGTGAAGCAGAAACTTCCCTTAATAAGGTTCACAAACTAGTTTAGACACTAGCTCAGATATAGAAAACTTCCTTCTCTTTTTGCAGAAGTCATGCATCTTTTTAAAGGGGTTTGGAGAAAATCAAAACCAATTTATAAATCTGCTTTTAGAATTCTGTAGGATTTAGTACAGAGAAAAGTTTATGTAGCATTTATGGCATTCTACAGATTTATAGATAAATAATATTATTAAACTATATATTAAAACATTCTCATGATGTGGACTGTAAGTATTGTTAAAGATACTTTGCCTGAGGGTTTACCTACATATACCTATAAATAACTGATTTTTCAAAATTCCTTGTGGTACAAAACAGAAGGATTTTTAATTTTTCCTTGTTGTAGCCCAGTGAATTTCTACCACACCAAGGAGAAGCCGCAGGGTTCTGTGGGGCACAGGGTCTGGGATGCAGTTGTGCTGGATGCACTGGCTGCCTGGGGGACTGAGTCTCACCTCCCTGGAGTGTCCTGGGATAATGTGATAATGTTGGTGGTGTGGGAAAGATACACAATGAAGCAGGGCCAAGCGTGAAGGGGAAGGGGTCCTCATCACAGGCAGGGAACATCCCTAGGTGAATTATTTGAGACTCTTATGGTTTACTGAGAAACGCTAGAGCTGCCAATCATAGGATCTTGGGGGACAATGGAAGGGTGAAGATAACACCAGGGAAAGGTAGGTAGTGGCAGTGTAATAATTTTAAGGATATTGTTACGACTGAAGTTTTTAATTATCCATGTGGGCTATGAGTGTTAGTACTATTGCAATTGGATTAATAAAAACTTTTCTAGTTTTTTTATTAGATTATTAAGATTAATTAGACTAGATATAAATTCTTGGCTCCATTCCATAACAATATTTTGAGTATAAAATTATGCCTGTTTTGTCCTCATATAACTATTTATTTACAATTATTTTCTTAAGCGTGGTACTTTTAGTGGTTATAGTGCTTCACATAAAGAATTTTCAGCTCAACTAAGATGCATTTAATCTGAGCAACTGAGCATCTACTGTAGAATACATTCTTTCATTTTTTACATGTATTTTAAAAAAAGTATCAACCGACATTCCCTGCTGTATGACATACCTTCTTAAAGAACTCATTTGTCATAATGAATGTTTTATGTTTTGTGATGGGGAAAAATGTACATTGTCAGATGCATCCAATTCTGTAGGGCCCATTTAAGATACCCTTAGTTAATATACACAGCTGGTTAGATTATTTTCCAGTTTATTTGGAAGCTGGAGGAAAATACAAGATTGTTAGGTGCTGTTTTGCAAAAGTAAACCTGTAAGATTAGATGCCTCTCAGAAATTACTAACATTTGATGAACAAAGAAATTAAATAATTTCATGAGCACTTTTTAGCTTACTATGCTTCCACTCCTTCTGCTCCTTCACCCCCGTAACATGCTTAGCAGACCAACGGCAATGAAAACAGAAAACATCTTATTGACTACAGGTATAGAGGAAACTGGAAATAGGGGGGTCCACAAACGTGCGGATAAAGACATTTCTAGTGCTTTTTTAATACTCATGTGGTAAAAAAATTAACAGGGAAGGCAAAGGGCAGTACTGCTCCAAAAAGAAAATATTTCTGAAGCAAGAATAGTTGGGATTTTTAGACTTCTTCAAGATGCATTAGTGAATTCAATAAGATGGAATGACTTAATTCTACTGCTTGGAAGAGAGAGGACAGAAGGTTAGGATGGAGAACTAGACACAAAACAGTCAAAAGGGATATTGTTCTTTCAAGTTTGCAAGAAATACCATGAAGATAAAATAATAATGAAGAAGTTATTTATTTCTGTGGCAATTTTATTAATAAATATTCCTATTTGGTCTTTTCACCTCTACAGATAGTCTTTGCATGCTCTTAATTTGCTGAACTAAGACAAATTATTTAGAACATGTTTCTTTCAGCCCAAAGAAAATATATGGATCCCATATTAAGAAATATCATGTAGTGCATGTATATGCTAGGTTTTAATTTGTGAAACTTCTCTGGACAAAATCATAGTAAACACTTCAGGTTAAACTAAATAACATCTTAGTTAAAGCCCTTAACTGATGTCTTCAAGAATCCTGAATTCAGTCCTTTTTGAGTATGTACAGGTGCTTCTCAGATTTTTTTCCAATTATTCTTAGAATTCTTCTTCCACTGACCTGTCACTCACATTCAGAAATTCTTAACTGCTTTCAATATATTTAATTTTACCTTTGCAATGCACTACACCACTTGAGGATTAGTGCATGTTATTACAATTCTAGAATAATTTAGGTTGGAAGGGACTCCTGGAAGGCATATGGTCCAATCCCCAACTTAAAGTATATCTACCATCAATGAAGTTACTTGGAGTATTGTCTAATCAACTGTCAATCTTCTACCATCTTTCTGGGCATCTGTTTCAGTGTTTGACCACCCTCACTATCTGTATTCTTTTCCTACTATCTAAGGAATACTTACAGTTGCAACCAGGAAGACAGAACTTTCCTGGTTGCAACTGATGTCTCTTGCCTTTTGCAGTGTCAGAGGGGCAAGAAGAAAGAACTGCAAATTGCAGTCACCCCGTTAAATCTGCAATTCTCTATCACACAAGTAAATGCAGACTTCTATAAAGTTTTATTCACTATTATAGTTAACAGCTGTCCTAATTACAATCATAGCTCTGTTGGTTTTTAATTCACATTAAAATTAATAGTGAGAGAATTTCAGCACTTCCTGAAGGTGCATCTCTGTTTCTGTCTTCAGTTTCAGTAGTTGTAGATAATAAGAGATGCTCCCATAATATTATCTTCTTAAGTCTGGGCAAATCCAGTTCTCTCACCCTCTCCTCCCATGTCATATGCTTGAGCACCGATCATGTTAGTCATCTTGCACCAATTTATCAATGTGTCTCTTGTAGATGGAAGCCCAAAATGATACATAATATTCCACCTGTGGTCTTATAAGGGTCAAAGAGAGAGAAAAGGGTTTTATTTGATTTTCTGCTAGGATAGTCTAGTATGTACTTAGTTTTCCTTGTTGCAGGGGTGCATTGATGGGGTGAGGCTGATTAGCTGACTCCAGTTCCCTGGACCATACTTTTGCACTCCTTGAAGATGGTCTTGATATTTGACTATTAGGAAGGAAGCCTCTACAGGTAGGAAACAGGCAGAGAAAGTTTTATTGACTAGCTTATGAAAAGCCATCAAGCAAACTGGGTTTGTTTAGTCTGGAGAAGAGGAGACTGAGAGGAGACCTTATTGCCCTCTACAACTACCTAAAAGGAGGTTGTAGAGAGGCTGGTGTTGGTCTCTTCTCTCAAATTAGTAATGATAGGACAAGGGGAAATGGCCTCAAGTTGCATCAGGGGAGGTTTAGATTAGATATTAGGAAGACATTCTTCACTGAGAGGGTAGTTAGGCACTGGAATAGACTGCCCAGGGAGGTGATGAAGTCACCATCCCTGGAGGTGTTTAAAGAACAAATAGATGCGGCGCTTGAGGATATGGTGTAGTGATTAGAGAGATGCTAGGAGAAAGGTTGGACTTGATGACCCTGGAAGTCCTTTCCAACCATAATGATTCTGTGATTGTCAGGGTTGAGATTATAACCGCTTTTGATTCCTGAGGCTTGGCAGAGATCATTTGAATAACTGTGGTGGGCCGACCCTGGGTGACAGGTAAACTCCCATCCTGTTACTTGCTCATGCCTTAATGGGATGGGAGAACAGAACTGGAAGGGTTTTTCTCAAAAAAGTGAGGAAAAAACCCTGCAGATCAAGATAAAGACAGCTCAACAAGTGAAGGAGAAACAACAAAAAGAAACAAGTGATGCAAAAGACACCACTTACCCCCAGCAAATTGTGGCCCAATCTGTCCTCGGGCAACAGCTACTTTAGAAAAATGTCCCCCACCCCTACCTTTTATTGCTTAACATGATGTTGTAGGGTAGTGAATATCCCATTAGGCAGTTTGGGTCAGCTATTCCAGTTGTGTCTGCTGCCCAGCTCTTGGCCACCACCAGCCTATTTGCTGTGGGGATACAATTTGAAACAGAGGTGGCCTTGACACTGTGCAAACCCTGCACAGCAATAGCTAAAACATTGGTGTATTATGAACACTGTTTTGGTCACCAGTTCAAAGCATGACAGCATACAGACTGCTGTGAAGAAAACTAACTCTCTCCCATCCAGACTCAGAGCAATAATCTTGACCAATGCTTCTATGTTGATGGCTTCCCAGAACTATTGTACTGGAAACACACTATGCCACTTGCTAGACCAGATTTTATTGTATAAGCTTAAAATTTCAACTTTTGCATTTATATCTCTGTTGATCCTCCAAATGTTCTTAGGATTGCCTATCATGTGCCATTACACAGACTAAAGAAGCCAAGAGCTGTCACAGGCTGACAAACAATTTTCTCTCAGCTGTTCTCTCTCACTATAGTCTGTCTCTTCTTTTTTTTTTTTTTTTTTTTCCCCCCCTCTTCTCCGTGGTATAAGCTGGCTGTCAGGCACATAGAATTAGAAAAATACCAGCATCCAAATAGCTGATTATAAAACCCAGGGATAACATGGGACTCACAGTAGAACTCTACCTGCTGAATCAGCAAACTATGGAGACATAAACCATCATCACATGGGAAAAACCCAAAAATTTGCAGGACATATATGTTGCAGAAATGTACCTTATGGAAGAGCAGTAGAAGGAAGGGAGGAAGGGAGGAAGGAAGGAGGTTCCAGGAGGATTCTGGTGGTCACTGCATGTCTTCAATCACACGTCTCTTTCAATGTCTTAGCTGGCAGACGGCAGAGCAAAATTTTGTAATCCAGTTTGATCTTGACTGCAGTTTCACTAACATGGGTGTGCATTTTTCTTTTTTGGTGTTATTTATTCGCTAACTTTTATTTGGTGTGCTTTATTCTCTCACTATTAATTTTAATGCGAATCAAATAACATAGCTGTCATTTTAATTAGGACAGTTAACTATAACAACAAATAGAACTTTACACCAGTGTACAATTGCAAAATTACTTGTGTGATAGATAACTGCAGATTTGATGGGGTGACTACAATTTGCAGTTCTTTCAGCTTTTATCCTTTGCAGTGTGCTTAAAGTCTTTTTTTGAAGCTTCGTATTTTCCAAAATAACCTGGAAATTGAAATTCAGGGCACATCTTTCTGACACAGTGTACTCCTGTGTCAGAGATTCTTGCACGAGCTTGTAGCAGGCTGGTACAGCTGCACCGCAGGAGACTTCAGCTGTGATGCAAGTGACAATTCGGTCATGTCCCTGTTTTGAGTCAAATGAGGGGGTGGACTTGCAGGATGAATTTTTGTAGGAGAGTAACACAATTTTCATTCTCTGCACAGCTGCTTAGATTATTTTTTTATTTATATCTAGCCCATAGCTCTGAATTCCCGGTAACAAAAGCCACACCTAAACTTCTAAGTAAATTTATATCTAGCTTACATGCTGTGCCTAGGTTGTCGCAAGCACAGAAGCTAGTTTAATACTTAATTAAAACCATTTAGTGTATCACTTAGGCAGGTGTGTTGCTATCATTGGCATGTCTGCACTGCACTGTATCACTACAGATATGTTCTCTGTTTCTTTTACCTGAGAATTTTCTCCTATTTTCATTGCTATTTTCTACCCCAGTATCACTAAATGACAAGTAAGCTGAAAAACCAGAATTTGGAAAATGACAAATGTTTTTAAGACATTGTATTTGAGAAGGCTTAATAGGTTCTGACTTTTAGAGGGAACATGCCTTTGGTTTGGTGTATTCAAAACCATTAATAACTTAGAAGGTCAGAATCTTTTCTCAGAAGCAGTCCTGTCACTGAAAACTGACTTGTCATTTGAAGTATCTCATATGTAAGGCTAATAATGCTCATGTTTGTCATATTTGTTCATTTGATTCATGTTTGTATATAAAATTGTGTATATATCTACTAACGGGAAACAAGTGTTTATGTAAAATACAGTTAGACTTGATCCTGAAAAAAAGACTCTGCTGAGAGTCCTCATGAAATCCTCATTAATTTTATTCTATAAATATAAGTACATTTGGGAACAGAAACAGAATTGCCCATATCAGTCTGTCCCAGCTCAGGAAAATAAGCTACGAGGACACAGAACATGTCTGTAAGATCATAGTATAGGAAGAAGAAGAAACAAGAAGTATGTGAACAATGCCTTGAAAGTGCAGAATGCATGATGGAAAGTCTTAAACCTAGTGTCTACTTTTAACTAACAGTGAGCATTGCAGTTCAGCAACAAAGTTTCTGTCCAGTGGAGGAGCAGAAGTCTCCAGACATTAGCATTATTTTCACTTGGATAAACAAATGAGGTATGAATAAGAAAGAGATTAGCTTCTTACTTTCAGAAATTAGTTTTTTAAGAACTTATAAAACTTTTTTGACTCAGCTTTATCTGCTTTATCTTCTTCATATTTTCCCACAATCTTAATTGCTTTTGATTTACCTCTTCTTATACAACTGCCATTAATTGTTTTATTTAGTCTTAAGCTGTGAGAGGTTGTGTAACTAACCTACTGAAACAAGAACAAAAGAAAACAGCAAAAGAGCAGTAAAGCTGACATGGCTTTTAGTAGGAATATTTTAAATGAAATTGAATTGTAGAACACTAGAATGAAAAGTTTAGGATGAGTTACTGTAAGTTAGTAACTTTTGACTCAGTTTCCCATCTTCAGATGAAATAAAGTATGTTCGAAATATTTTAGAACAAAGTGCTTCAAGTATTTCACTAAGGATTTAATGAAGTAAGTATTCTGTCTTGTAAGTCTATTAAGTTCACATAAATCATTACTAAGAAAAAGTAACTACTTTAAAGCAAAATTGATATAAATAGTTGTGTTTACAAAGAGATATATTAACATCATAATGTAACCTTCTACCATAGTTTCTATATTTCTATGATCTCTGAGGAGATTCAACAATGACAACAATCATCATCGGGTTAGAAGAAAAACTTAATGCAACACTTCATTTCTGACATATTCTTATGCCGTAATCTGGTACTTAAACCAAATTACTACTTTATATTTCAGTAGTTTTTTTTCTTGTGACAATACATTATATCTATATTAGGGATCCTTCTGATTTCATAAGAAAGCTCATTTCATCCTGCTGGGACAAAATATTAAAAGAAATTATGGCCTATTTTACTTCATTTTTTCTTGTAATCAGAGGATGTGATTTGTGATAAATTTTTGCATTAGAAGCAAAGATGTATTTTAGCTTTTACATAACTGCTTGGAAAATAAAATTACTCTAACTTCGTTTAGAAATGTACATCCTATTCAAGTCTTTTTCCTACGGTTTTAGTCAGAAGGCAGATATTATTTAAGAAAATAATACTTATCCTTAATGAAAGTGACAATAAAGTTAGAAAGTTAGCTGTCATGAATTTTGAAACAAAAACAAGATAAAGTTTTTTTCTAAATGAAATTTTGTGGTAGAAACCAATAATTCAAAGTAATTAATAAAGAATAACATGCTTTCAATAGCAGGATTGAGATTTCATTTGGTTTGGCTTTTGGAGAAAGCCATCTTTATTGATGAATTGCTTATTCGAGAACCATTGTACCCATGCTTTATATCTGGGTTTAATAAAATTCAAGTGAATAATCTCTGTAAATATTAGTGTAGCTCTTCCTACGTGTAAAATAAGATATGTGTGCACTTAAATACAGTAATCCAACGTAGCATTTAAATTTATTTTTTAAAAATTTGAGCTTTAAATATGTGCTTCAAATCAGAGCTTCTGTGTGTGTAAATGCAGCCTGCTTTACTACTGCTATGCCATAGTTATATCCACCTGGAATCCCAGCTGGGAAAGTTGTCACACAGGAAGATTCAGAATGTCCCTGGTGGAAAGATTATTATTTTATTTGCATGGATTTTTAAGGCATTTCATTAAATCTAACATAATAGCAAAATATGTTTCTGAAGTAGACGTCTTTGGTATGGTTGAAAACAAATGAAAAATCTATTCAAAACTGGACAAAAGCTATTCATTTTTATTCTGTTTCACGGCTTGCAACATTTTTATTAATTTAAGTGCTTTTACATGTCCATTTAAAACTTCCACACGTGTTGTGCCTGTAAGTTTAGTGTTGTCCCACTAAACCTTCTACAGGTATTCCTTCATTTGGCTGAGTGGATGTTGATTAAGTAAATAGTATAACACAGAAATTATTAAAAAATAATAATCACATGGCACATTCTAATTTTTTCCTCTCCTTAAATGCAAGTATTTGTCATGGTTTAACCCCAGCCATCAACTAAGCACCACACAGCTGCTCTCTCATTTACCCCCAGTGGGACAGGGAAGAGAATAGGAAGAGTAAAGGTGGGAAAACTCATGGGTTTAGATAAAGACAGTTTAATAGGTAAAGTAAAAGCTGCACACAAGCAAAACAAAGCAAGGAATTAATTCACCACTTCCCATCTGCAGGCAGGTGTTCAGACATCCCCAGGAAAGCAGAGCTCCATCACACATCACAGTTACTTGGGAAGACAAATGCCATCACTCCAAACTTCCCTCCCCTTCCTTCTTGCTCTCCCATGCTGAGCATGATGTCATATGAAACAGAATATCCCTTTGGTCAGTTGGGGTCAGCTGTCCTGGCTGTGTCCCCTCCTAACCTCTTGTACACCCCCACCCTACTCACTGGTGGGGTGGTGTGAGGAGAAGGAAGGGCCTTCACTCTGTGTGAGCACTGCTCAGCAATGACTAAAACATCCATGTGTTATCAGTGCTGTTTCCAGCACAAATCCAAAACATAGCCCCATACCAGCTACTGTGAAGAAGATTAACACTACGCCAGCCAAAACCAGCACAATATTATAAAGTTTAGTATGTGTAAAACCAGCTGCATACTGCAGGCATACATTTTTAAAAGGCAATAGCTCATGGTTACTTTTTAAACAGAACTGTATCATCCTACCACAGGATTTCATTCCCTTTTTAAATGCTGTGGAATGACAGCTAATTTTAAACTTCTCTCTAAAACTCTTTCTGACAAATCCATTAGAGTCACTGTTGCGATGCTTTTAAAGGTGTACTTCTAGACAACCAATCACGCTGTATCTTCAGATGGAGATTATCAGAATTACTCAGTTTGAACACGGACTGTCTCCAGCTGATGATACCTACTAGACCTGCTGGACAAGCATGTACTTTGAGCTTAATGACTGTAGCTGTGGTTCTTCTCAACAGCTGGCAGCTGCAAGCACCTCCTCCACTTAAGACAGTGTCTGCACTGTACTTAGTAAGGGACTGCACACCCAGTAACAACAACAACAAAAAGCAACCAACCAGTAAAATTTTTTTATTGCATTTCACTTATGCAGTTCCACTTATTTTATAGTCTTCTATGAAAATGAAACATTCATATTAAATATATATTTTATAGTTAACCCTCCTATTAAAAGAAATACCTTAATATCGTGAAAACAGTTCAGTTGCAGAAAATATTGAAGATCCAAATTACCCAGGAGTCAAAACTCAATAATTATATAACCAAATAAATCAAGTGTCTTCCCTGCTTTCCTCTTTGTCATTTCCTTGTAAGAAGGCCTTTCAGGGGAGTTTGTCATTATAATGTAGGATTGCATATAAAAAATGGGACTGAAAGTACGAAAAGTATGATTTTAGGGAGTATATTTAGGATTTGTTTATTTTCCTTTAAAATGTTATCAGGGAAATTATTTTCCTATAAAACAACTATATTGATACTTCCATTTAAAATTTTTTCTATCTAGAAGAATTTTCTCTCAAAAGCCAATGAAATTGTTAAAAAAATTACTTAGAACCAGTCATATATTCTGCACTAGTTGTTCAAGAAAATAGTTTAGTTGCTCTGCTTGAATGTTCGTCACCTGCAACCTGTTTCAAGGTCAACTGTTGGAAAGAAACAAAGCAAAACAATAAAAATACTCAATTACAAGCTTAATTTTTTCCACCTGTCCTGGTTTTGCCAGGACAGGATTAATTTGGTGCAGCCGGGCTATTCCATACCATGCTGACATCATGCCCTGGGGCCAGTTCCGGTTCCGCAGTGCGACTGGAGCGTGTGCGTCCTGTCCACTCTGCTCCGTCTGTTTGTCCACACGGTATCGCTTATTTTGTACATTGTTTTTCTCACTGTTGTCATTGCTGTTGTTACTGCGATTGTTTCTTGTGTCAATGTTGTGTCTTGTGTCGGTGTCATTGTATTAAACTCTTCTTATCTCAAATCAAAAAGCATTCTCAAGCACTCCTGCTTTTCCCTTTGTCCGAGGTGGGGGGGCAGCAGCAGCGGCCATGTGGCTCGGCTGCCAGCAGGGACTGAACCACCACAGTTTTACTAAACCACCATAGCTTTACTAAAACACCACACCACTCCAGAAGGCCAAGGCTAAGAATCTCTTATTTTGACTATTCTGAATGTTGCATTCATATATTTCTATACATACATATGCACACACATTATAATAACTACATTATGTTCCAGTGTTACAAAACACATATAATTTTATTATGCCAGTCAGCAATTGCTTCATTTAAGAAAAGCATGTCAGTATAAATTCAGTGTGAGATAATTACTGTAAACTATACACATGAGAATTATAGTATTTATAATTTAATAATAATAATTTAATTATTATATTAAACAATTTTATTTGATAATAATTTTAACAGGAACACATAAAGTGGTTCTCAAAGATCTTAAATTCAGCTTTTGTAAAAAGATTGCGGTAAAAAGAAATTTACAGAATCACACATGAATTGTAATCTTTTTTGTAAGAGCCAAAGAGTGTTGTATCTACAATTCATTGTCAAAATGTATTTCCACGTTGGTTTTTAGTCACTTTTCTAAGAATAAATAGTTCAAAAATTGCTTTAGAAACTTTGCGAAATTAAGCTATTCTGTTCTAACATTTTCTATCTTCCTGTCTTTCTCAATAGAGGAACATTAGGGAACACTTAAACAAACTTGACATGCATAAGGCCATGGGATCTGCTGGGGCACACCACACGTACAGAAGGAGCTGACTACATCATTGCAAGGCCACTCTTGATGTCTGAAAAGTTTTGATGACTCAGAGAAGTTCTTGAGGTCTGGAAGAAAGCAAAAATCACTCATCTTCAACAAAGTCAAGAAGGAAGATCCAGAGGACTACATGCTCGCCAATCTCACTCCCATCCCTGGGAAGGTCGTGGAGCAACTAGTCCTTGAAACCACTTCTGAATGTCCCCCCATTCCCTGGATTGAGAGGAAATCAAGGCCAAGTGCTGTGGGGAGAGAAGGTGGCCAGACTGCTTTGGAGCAGTCTGTGTGTGGGCACTGGCCAGGCCAAGCCCTTGCCTGCAGTTTTACACATGGGCCTCTATCTCCTCACAGATCATGGAAGTGCTCATGTCTTCTACTTTCTGGACATACTTGGAGGTGTGGCTCTTGCCCTAGTCCTCTGTATTCCCGCAGAGCAGGGGCTTCTTGGACAGAGCTGGAGCTGCAGGTCTTGACATGAGGGTAGTCACATTATCTGCCTCCCCACAGGGCATGGCGGTACTCATGTTATCTGCCTCCTGGACACAGCTGGTGGTGGGGCTGATGACCTGTACTGCTTCATCTCCACAGGACAAGAAGCTGCTGTCCTCTCCTGTGGTGGCAGAAAACAAAAGTTTTTTGCTATTTCTGGAGGAAGAACACTCACCTCATGTCTCGAGGTGGGCACAGTACTTTCACTTCATGGGCTTGCAAATGGGATCAAGGGTCCTGCCTCCTGGGGATATCCACAGTGGAAGCAGCTCCAGATCACCTGGCACCAAGCTTCTAGCCTTGGCAGGGTCCTGCATCCACAGCTGCATCCTGTGGACCCTGATAACAGCTCCCTGGGAGCTGCTGTCTCCCATTTGCCTTCACAAGACAAGGCTTGTCCCCCTGAATTGACATGCCACCTGCCTCTAACTGTGGGGACTGCTTGCTGACCTTATCCTCCAGCTCATCTCCATCCTGCATCCAAGAGAAGGAGTTGGACTGCTTGAGCTCAGCACTGCCTTTCTCCTATCTCCCCCAAGGCATGCCAGGAAACTGTGGCCTGCACTGCACACACACAGGCACACCCAGAGCAACTCATGTTCCTCGAGAAGGAACTTCAGCTCCAAAAAGGCTGTATTCAGCATCCCACCTAAAAAAAAGCCTGAGGTCCCCGGAAAGGTCACAAAACATAGCCCTCAGACAGCACAGGGTCCAGGAGGAGCAATGGTAGTTCTCAGCCTGACTTTAAACTGATCTTAGAACATATTTTTTTCTCAGATGAATGTATTGATTTGTGTTTGTAGATACTTCGTGCCAACCAAAAAACCCCAAAATGCAGTTCAACAGCATATTAAACATTTGCTTTCTGTGAACTCCTTCAAGAATTACATTTTTTCAGGGGCAATACCACCCAAATAACATTCTTTTACAAAAAGGGGGAAACTGCCTTCAATTAATACCTTAAAAAACATTAAAAACCAAATGGAAGCCTCTGGTATGGTATGGTAAGTATGTACCAAGAAGCCTTCAATTTTTTTAATAATACCTTTAAAGATGCAACTATCTAAGAGTAAATAAAGTCAGAAATCATACTGGTGTTTTATTTACAATGAGAGAGGTATTTAGGTGAAAACAAATCAAACTTCAATTAATATAGAAGGATAGACATAATAGCACTACTTCCAACTTCTTATAAAAGCTTTTCTAAATTCTGCTTCCCTATCTGATCTTCTCTGTTAGTGTGGATTCAGGGACACAATGGTTAGTAAATTTTCATCTTCATGGAGATATGTTAAAAACACCAATGTATAGTAACTGTAATAGTAACGCAAAGGTGGTACTCTGCCATTGTACATTCACACAATTTATGTCCAATATTATTTTTAAGAGAAAGATTATATTACAAGACAGCTGTATCCTAGTGTTTATAGTCTTCAAGGTCAGTGTTCTCTTTCAGATGTTTATAGAAGACTTCCATGATGGACATGATTCAGTTGTGACAGTCCCATAAGTAGTGCTCATAACTAAGCTATCATGCACCATTTAATATTAGGGTGGAAGAGAAAATTACTTGGTAGGAGGGTTAGTTCCAAACACTTTGTAAAATAAGATTGCTACAACCCATTAGCTGCAAGCAGCTGAGCAGATGAAGAATGTCCTACTCAAAATCACACAATAATTATATAGCTATTATATAGCCCTGGCGGGGCTCCGAGGTAGCTGCCGCATGGCCACACCGCTGCTCCCCACCCCCTCCCCTCTGCCGCAGGTCACGGACAAAGAAAGAAAAAAAGAAAGGTTTTAAATTGCCTTTTTGAGTTAAGGAAGGTTTAGTATAAAAGACATGTAATAAGCAGTTGCAGTTAACAAAACAACAATAACAGTGAGAAAGGAGCAATACAGAAAAAAATACTACTGGACAACAGCGATGGACCAGAGCCCAGGGAAGCAGTTGAACGGGAACTGCCCCCCCACCGGAACTGGCCCCGGGGCATGATGTCAGCATGGTATTGAATAACATGGCTCCACCAAAATTAACCCTATCCTGGCCGAACCAGGACAGCTATACAGCTATATACATTATGTATTATGTGTATAGTTGTATTACTGATAAGGGATTATAGACTAAGGGGAAATGAATAGTAAATCACCTTTATGCACAAGATGATTTTGTATGATTTATATTCTGCTATTTATGGAACTCTAGTATTTGACATGCTTCTATATTAAGATGATTAAGGATGTATTTTTGAAAGTGTGTTTGAATCTAAAGTTAGGTGACATCTTAGCACTGATTGCTAAAATTTCAGAAATTATTTCTAACTTTTACTTCTGCATCTGAGCTGTTTGAGTAATCCAGGTACAGCAACAGAAGTGTACATTTCAATGAGTAATCACAGCATGAGTAACTATTAGCTAAAAGCCATAACAAACAAGTTGCTAACAGCCTACAGGGGACAGTTGATTTGTCAAAGAGTTTAGCATTTATTTAAAGAAAAAGGTTCTGATGAATTGGGATTGATTTGCAAACAGCCAGATGAATTAGTTCGTTTCTTTTGTAGTGAAATATGTGACTGCTCCACAGGTGAAAGTCTGCAACAGGATATTTGCTTCTTCTCTGGTACAGGGTACACCTCATACCTTTTTCTTTGCTTCATAACCAGCAGAAGAAAGCTGATAAGTAAGTCTGACTGCATGAAATAAAGGGAAGTCCTTTTATTTTAACTAACTATATAGTTAATAATCTAAGGTAAAATCCCTATGTTTCACAAAAGCTAAAGTCTGTAAGTGGAAAAAAAGATGCATTTTGACTTTCTGCCGCTTCTGATAACTACACATCACAGGCAGAAACAGGCTTTTCCTTTGTGTTAGTTAAATTAGCATGAAATTATATTTTCATTTATTTAATACATGTGTATTTGTAGAAATGTGGATGAAATTAATTTTTGGCTTGTTTCATTTTTAGCTCTGGTTTCAACATGCTTGGTGTCAACCTGGCTGTATCACCTCACCTAGGTATGTATCCTTTTAGCAGTCTTTCAAGCTCACATAGTCTTTAATATATACACTGAAACTGTGAAAGAATATAGATCATGATATATTTCTAGTCAGAATGTTTACTTATTAAATTTAAAACATTACTAAACTATTGATGCAGGAAAAAAATGGCTGTCAAATTAATGTAATTCTAAAAATACCTAGAAGGTACACATTTTCACCCCAATATTTCACCCCTGAATATTTCTGCCTCGCAACTGAAGAAACTTAAGCTATAGTCTTCATAACAAATGTCTCTCATTTTTGCGCTGGTTTAATGAGTTCTAAAAATACAGTAATACTAATTCTAATCATGACTACTTAGTGCTGAATATATATGAATACATATTTATAAGATCAGTGATAGAACAAAAGGGCACCAGAAAATGCAGCTTTTAGGTCACACATGTATGATATATTATGGTTTCCTAGCTGCAAAGTGAAGACATTCATTTTAAAAACAAATTTTTACTTCATGTTACTAACTATTGATTTTTAAAAACTGTTAAACACATGGAAAATGCAGTCAACTTTATACTGTCTCACTTCAACTAAAGACAGTGTGGAAGTATTCTCTGCATTCTTGTGGAATTTTATACTAAATGTCTTCTTGAGATAGCAAGTTTGCTGATGACTCAAAACTGGGGGGAGTGGCTGAC
>VZZY01006435.1:334-17184 GCA_013400335.1 Eurystomus gularis | reverse complement strand
TTGCCCCACACAATGATGTCATCTATAATTTCTCTTACCAGCAGGGTTAGTGAAAGAAAATATGACCAAGATACAATTTTTTTTTTTTTTTATGCAAACCAATATTGTTGTAACTGTGCATCACAAGGAATTAAGACTAACCTAGTAAAGCATTCAATCTTATGATCTTTCTTTCTGACTCAGCAGATCCCGAAGTGGTAGGATTTTAAAATGATAAAACTCTATCTACAATAGCTTGCAGTTTGGAAATCTTACAAGGAAAAAAGAAATATTATGTCAATACCGTTTATACAGGTTACAGCAGTGTAGCCTGAAGATGGTCTTTCACTATCTTGGCAAGTAGGCTATTACAAAATCACAGGATCACTATGGTTGGAAGAGACCTTTAAGATCATCAAGTCTAACTGTTAGATAACTCTACTAGGCCCACTACTACACCATACCCTTGAGCACCATATCTAGTTGGCTTTTAAATAAATCCAGGGATGGCAATTCAACCACTTCCCTGGGCAGTCTATTCTAGTCTTTGATAGCCCTTAGATATAGACATTTTTCCTAAGGTCTAACTGTCCTGGTTTGGCCAGGACAGGGTTAATTTGGTGCAGCCAGGCTATTCCATACCATGCTGACATCGTGCCCTGAGGCCAGTTCCGGTTCACAGGTGACTCCCGCACACACCTGGACTGGTTGCCACAGCTTCACTTGGCTCTGTCCCTACATTGTTTTTCTCACTGTTGTCACTGCTGTTGTTACTGCGATTGTTTCCTGTGTGTCATTGTATTAAATTCTCCCTATCTCAACCCTGGCTCTGTGTTTCCCTGTCTCCCTGCCCCTGACTGGCGCTGGGAGGGGCAATGGCAGCGGCCATGTGGCTCGGCTCCCAAAGGGACTGAACCACCACACTAACCTAAACCTCCCCTGATGTAACTTGACTCCATTTCCTCTTGTCCTATCAGTTGCAACTTGTGAGAAGAGACCAACGCCCACCTCCCTACAACCTCCTTTCAGGGAGTTGTAGAGAGCAGTAAGGTCTCCCCTCGGCCTCCTTTTCTTCAGACTAAACAACCCCAAGTGCCTCAGCTGCTCCTCATAATACTTATTGTCAAGATCCCTCACCATCTTTGTTGCCCTTCTCCAGACCTGCTCCAGCAGTGCCCAAAACTGAACATAGTAATGGAAGTGTGGCCTCACCAGTGATGAGCAGAGTGAGACAATCACTTGTCTAGTCCTGCTGGCCAAACTATTCCTGATGCAGGCCAGGATGCCATTGGCCTTCTTGGCCACCTGGGCACACTGCTGACACATGTTCAGCCGGCTGTCAATCAATACCCCCAAGTCCCTTTCCACTGAGCAGCTGTCCAGCCACTCCTCCCCAGACATGTAGCGTTGCAGGGGGTTGTTGTGGCCAAAGTGCAGGACTTGGCCTCAGTCCACCAATACAGCCTGTCCAGGTCCCTCTGAAAAGCCTTGCTACTCTCAAGCAGATCAACACTCCCTTCTAACTTGGTGTCATCTGCAAGCTTACTGCAAGCAAAAAGTGGAGTAAATTTTTAAAAGTGTATTGGAAGGGGAAAGTTAAGGTAGAAAAAGAATGTTGAAAGCTCTACTTCTGACATGTACCACTGCAGAAATTAAGGTACCATCATATAGCCAGTGTAAATACCTGCACTACATTAGTGTACTAATATAAAAGAAAATTTCTTACTCTAGGGGCTAAACACTACAGCCATGACACGTATAATTTCACTTTGGTCAAGTGAGTAATCTGAGCAAGAGCTCTGATATCTTACTCTGCAAACCAACTTTTTGGCTTATAGAAGCATCTTACAAGAAAGATGGAGAGAGACTTTTTACCAAGGACTGGATATAAGTAAGAATTTTTTACTGTGTGGTGAGACATTCAAACAGATTGCCCAGAGAAGCTGTGGATGCCCCATTACTGGAAGTGTTCAAGGTCAGGTTGTATGGGGATTTGAGCAACCTGCTCTAGTGGAAGATGTCCCTGCCAATGGAGGGAGGGTTGGACCTAGAAGATGTGCAAAGGTCCCTTCCAGCTCAAATCAATCTATGATTTTATAATTCTGTGTCAATTTGAAAGGGTCTCAGCTCATTGTAGATCAGTGCTCTGACATTATACGACTAAAATATACTGGTCCTCCAGTATTTAAGATGACCCTAGGAAAATGATAGAGGTTGTGCTCTGGATACTAAAGGGCAAGAGATTTATGTGGGTCCACAGAAACTGTGACCAGAGATCTAATGGACACAGATTCTACATAAGTAGGTTTCAATAACACAAATAACTGAGAATTTTTTTTAAATATAAGTATGAATGTCTTGCTTTGCCTTGCTTTGACTTGCATCTCCTTTCCTTGCCTCACCTCTTTAAGGATGCAAAGAATGAAAGAGGAAGAAGAATGTTTTCAGAACATAAGTATATATAACGTTCAGGAAACTGTACTGGTCCAGAATTTCTAATCTAAAAGAGTTATCAATGAATGAGTACAGCATATGGAAGAATCCAGCTAATATTTTTTTCTTTTTTCTTCTCTTTTTTCTTTTGAAACTACCAGAAAACCTGACATCTTAGAATCGTGGGTCTTCTTTCAGTACAAGATTTTTACAAGAATTCCTAATCATACTATTAATTGCTAGATTATTATGCTTTCTTAAATAACATAATGCTATTGTTTGGGGTGGGCAAAACCTTATATATTTGACATAAAATAAATAAGAAGTGTATAAAGACAGTGTAAAGCTACTCTGTGTATAAGGAAGGAAGAATTTAGCCTTTTGTTGTTTTCTTTTGTTGTATCAACAGTAACACAGAGATTTAAAGGCCTCAGCTAAAAGTAGTTATGAAAGTAATATATCTGAAACAGCTTAAAAAAATAATATAGATGACAGTTGCATATGTAAAACTGGGTTATTACCAAAGGGACTGCTAAATTTGCAAACTTGAGAACATATAGAGAGGAGATAAATACTGAATAAGGGGAATTAAGTTTCATTAACTACTGTTGCTTGCATGGTTAAAAAAACAAAATAAAACCTTTTTTAAAAAAACAACAACTTAAACTAATACAATGTGGGATATCTTCACCGTGTTCTTTTTATTATCACTAAACTTGAAATAAAAGTTGCTGCCACTAGAGATCATTGTTGCTCTTTGCAGAAGAGACCAGTGTTAAGTGTTTGTTTCAGTGCGTATCAGCAGGTGCAGTGGTCTTCTTCATGGAATGACTTCATAATATCCAACAGAAACACAAGCAGAAATTACTTCCAGCTCCGTCATTTCTTCTGTAAAATTTAATGGCACAGTAATAGCAAACGGAGTCTTAGATGTTTCTGTCCCAACACTAACATGTCACTGATGACTTGAAATATCTATAGGCTGGACTGTGTCATTCTTACAACAAATATTAACTATTTCCCTTTGATTTTTAATGTAATTTACTCCTTTCAAAAAGTTGCTTCAGTGCTACCTGTTTATAAGGGTAATGAAACAATAACATTTTAGAAAATTTCTCAAGCTTGATATAAAATATTTTTGTAAATATGTCTTTCTCTTGCTGTAGTGTCTTTATTATACAGTCTGGATCTGCACTAAGATTTTTTATGCAGTATCAGTTGTACTGTAGATTTTTTTTTTTAATATCCATGCAATTTCAGTCTTGCATCTTCACACAGGCAGTGAAGTTAATACAAAACCTCTCATGGAAATTTTATTAGTCTCATTGTTACATTTCAGTAACATCAAGAGTATAGTAAAATATATCAGGTGGGAATAAAATAGAAAATTCTTCACTCTTTTTTCCCCAGTTTTCACTCAAGAAGAAAAAAAAAAGTCACAGAAATAATGTCTACAATGGAGACACTGAGATTAAATCCTCAATCCACTAACCAGTATTTCTTTTGAGTTTAGTATGACAGCACTAGATGACATTCTTATTTCTGTGTATTGGTACTCAAACATCCTAGAGTACAATGCTGAGCAAACCTGTTTTATGCTGCATATAGAAGGCTAGTTAAAGTATAGCCACCAATAGGCATATTCAGGTAAATGTCCTTGCCATTAAACAACAGTTGGACAATAGAAAAGATGAGAAACTACCTCTTCTTCACAAAAGAAAAAAAAAATAAATAAATAAATAAAATTTAAAAAAAGAATGACAAAGTAATCCTCTTTCTTTCTAAGAGTTGGAACTATTTTTTGTAATAAATAATTATACCTCCATCAAAACAGGAAACTGAAGATAAATCTCAGGAAATATTGTCTGCAAAAAAAAGGGGAAATTCCAAATGATAACTGATCAAGGGGGTAACTGTGCGTATCAACCAAACAGCTAAATCTTATACTACATTAAAATAATCCCAAGTGTACAATTGGCAACACTAACTATACTGACTTCTGAAGTATGAAGGATATTTAATTTAGGGCTCCCTATGGTGATATGTTGTTTGCTTTAATGATTGTTGATTGTTTCAGTGATGTATTTTGAAATATGTCCCTAATATTTTGTGATTTTTTTTTCCTCTTGGGATGCATTTCCAACTGTTCTAATATGAAACATGTACCATTTAATTGTACTATGTTTTATTTTTGAGATTTTGATGTGCCCAAGCTTTTCCTAAGCATTCTTAAAGCCATTTACATTATTTTTCAAAATCAACATTGCAACTTGGAATAAGTAGAAAATAAGCAGATCACTTCATAGGATCGTGTACAAGCTTATTGCATTATGCTTAGGTCTGCTCCAAAGTGAATGACCTAATTTGGTTTGTGTAATACTCAAGTAGGGCAAAAGGCCCTTAGAAGTGTTATATATTTCACATATCTAACTGTATACATAAAGCACAGAGGTTCAAGCCACAAAACCACTTCTTTTTCTCTCACTGGCAGTTAATATTTCAGTGAACTTCAGGATCTTTGTGAAGCAAAGCTTGATTCTTCTTAAAGAGTTGTGAAAGATCTGTCAGCTACCCAGCTTTCAGGTAAAAAGACAACATTCTTACACAAGATCATTTGAGGAAATAATTTATTTGGCCCTCTAGAGGGTAAAAAAAAAAATTAAAAAATGATTCTTTCTTCCTAAATGCTTCCTATCTTTCCACTCCATCTCAAAGAGGAGATATGTACTGATTTACTGGGCTAGCAAGTGTGTTTAAAATATCATACTTTAATTTGAAATAATTTTGAAGTGCATACAAGTCCTCCCTAAACTCAAGTCATCAGAAATTTTAGGCCCCCATTATAACTGGATGCTTACATATTTGTATGTTCGTCACACAGAGGCACATGAAGTCAAATTGCTGTATTACCAAAGGACTGTATGAATCTTGAAGATTTTCTCTAAATTTCTCACCTCTCTCTGTCCATTCAAGACAGTGGATTTCCTAATGTGCAGAGAGATTCAGTTTTAAAGTTGCTAAGTTTCCAGATTATACTACCTCACCGGAAAGAAATAGAAACTTAAAAGACCTTCATGACCTTTAGAGAAAATGAGAAGAATAAAAATGTGAGAAACAGAAAGTAGTGTGGGAAAGAGCAGGTTTTGCTTTCTGACCTTGTCATTTATTAGCATGTCCCAGAGTTAACAATAAATATGCACAGAATTATCGAGTTAACAAAGAAATAAAAGACAATAAAAAGGAGACTCAGAGCTTCAAAATAAAGATATTAGTTTATTAATATTAAGCTAAAGTTTGTATTTTCATGCCTTCAGTGTGATTTTAAAAAAACAGTGGTTACTGGATGGCAAAATGGCAACTGTCATGTGGTAGTAGGCATCTTTAGTGTTTTTTGATCCTCTCTTTTACCTCTTGGCTTCCTGCATCCTTTACATAAGGTCAAAATTCAACAGCAAGGCCTAGTAAAATTTAATATCCTTCTTCACCTTCACACTAAAAAACGGTGGTGTAATTTCTTACAAATCACTATGAAAATCAACTAAAGTCTGCATAATATATTTCATGGTAATAACACTATTCATAATAGATGAATAAAGTGTACATACTTGCTTTATTACTTTGCCTTTGCATTGCCCATAAAAACAGTTAAAATGTACTTCTTTTTCTAAATTAACATTACTGCACTTCTGATGTTAACTAAAAACAAAAATATAGCAGAATGCTTTTTTTCCACCATATAAGGCTGCATATATCTCCCAAATTGTTGACACACCTATTTTGGGGGGCAATAAATACAAAGGAAGCAAAGTACAGTATATCTTTTTATATGGATTCTTGATGTAAGTGATTATAATTTTAACAGATGCTACCATTGTTTGATGAAACATTTTAGATTCTGAATGAAGAGTCCTTGAAGACCAAGAATGAAAATAATGTCTTACATGTGCAAAATAAATCTGACTTCTCAAGTACAATAGTCATTTACTGCTATCCAGAGTGCTGTGTAATGCAGTCATCACAGAGTTCATCAACAGACAATAGATGATAATTCTTCTTCCTTGTGAAAGAATTATCTCCTCATATTTTACAGGTGCTGGGCCAAATCCTTCAGTCCTTACTCCTGGATTGATTTCTCAGACCTTATTCATGGTAGATAGGAATGCTTCAATCCATACCAATGAAATACTGTTAACTCCTTCATTAAGATGAATAAAGATACCAGTTCTCAGGCAAAGGAGACAATTGAGGGGTGAATAATGAATGGATATTTTGGCTGGTGAGGAACAAAACCTTTAATATATATTTCAGCTATTGGGCGCATAATGAATGAAAATTTTGGCTGGTAAGGAGCAAAACCTTTAATATATATTTCAACTATTCACTTCATACAGGAACAAACACAGTTTAAGTATATTATATTTGACTTCACCTTTGAAGCATTTATTGAAGAGTCTGTAAAAATTTCTGTTAATATTAAAAGAGAACCAGAGTCTGGATGTTAATTACTGAATATTTGCAAAATATTTATTGCTTATGAATATAACATTGGTTTTGTTGTTTCCATCAAAGTGAAAAGTCCAGATCCTGCTTGCATACATTATTCATTCTCACTTAGCAGTTCTTTTGACTTAAAAATGACAACATTGAAATATATAGTATATGTGTTTATGAAAGTATACAGCAATTAGCCCTTATAATTTCTATTAGCCTTTAATAAATATTAGAGAGAATAAATAGCAAATGGTATCATTTTGGGGAAAAAAAAAACCCCAACCAAACCCCGAAGGATGAACGTATGGAAATGCAGCAATGTTTTATTTCACAGTTAACATTTTAATATCTAGAAATAATCTGGAAAACACTATCCTGTCCTATTAACTCTTTGGTGTCCTTTGTTTCTACTTTGAGTCTGCCTAGTTTTCATGTTTGTGGAGTATATGATTAAGCAGAAAACAATAGTACAAGATCTATGTTTATAGATCAAATTTGTTATTTCTGGTGTTGAACTATTTTTTCTTAAGTTTTACTGCTAAAAATAGAGGTTATTTCTAAAGTAGGAAAAATGTTCTTTGAAACAAAAATCACCAAATGGAAATATTGAAGTACTGATAGACAAAATTCACATCTATGAGTAAATTTATAAGCCGTGCTTATAAATGAGCCCTTCTTCAGCAAAATGCATATTAAAATCTGTAGTATATGAAATACCTCTTGTGTTAAATTACAGTGACTGGTAGAAGGCAAGAGGAAGGTCACTGTAGCTCATAAACATAGTTATGCAAATATGTTGTTGTGAGAACTGGGTTAAAAATTGTGCTAAGCAGAAGGTCAATCAGAAATTTCATAGGTCTTTCTGGCCTTGAAATCTATAAAAGTGAGGAGGTGAACAAGGAAGAAAATGAGGATGAAAGTAGGTTTGATTTTTTTTTTTTTAACTTGGGTCTATTTGATGAATAGAAAAAAAATTGGCATAGTAGGAAAAAGATGTCACCAACAATTATATCTTCATCAGGAAAAAAACCCCTCTATTTTATTGAAATATTTGTGAATTCACCATATTTTTAAGTTTCTCTATACCTGTCAAGCACAGAGACATCTTGTAACCTCTCTAAGATTCTTCAGCTCTAGGTTGCTCAGAAGCTTCCTGATCCAGCATCACAGTGACCAGACTGACTTAATTTGAAGTGCTCATTTTAAGCGTTATTTTTATACTTAAGGGGCTTGTTCTTTAGTTTATAAACAAATTTTGTTTCAAAGACAGCAGAGAGAAGAACAAGCTAGAGCTGGGATCTACTCAGTTAGCAGGGACCTCATCAGACATTATGTGTGCTTGTGACTGTTTTGTTCCTGGGCAGTAGATGGTCTGTCATACTGATGGGGCCAGACAGAGTAAATGACAACCATAGTGGATATGTGCACTTTATTTATTTAAGAACTGGCAAGAATATAGCTTTCACTCCACTCATTTATGGCACATGCTTACTTAGTTTCCCCAGTGTTACACTCTAGAGGTTTCAGCTTCCCCTTACTGCAGTGAGGTTCCTGCTGGTTTGGGAAGATCAGGCAAAAAAGTTATGTCTGTTTGCATTATGCTGCTATTGGCAGTACCTACAAAAGGTCCCTGGCCATTCCCATAGCACCTTCTCCATGCCTCTATCTGATACCTGGGATCTTCACCTGCTTCTCAGATCTTTCCTCCAGCAGGGATTTTAATCTTATTCTTTCTACGTTGTCTCCTGTTCCCTGAAGCCGCTTCTTCTTTTTAACTCCCTTTTTTTTTTTTTTTTTTGCCTCCTTTACTTTCCAGAACATCCAATCCCCAGTTTTCCTGATCTAGATAGTTTATTTGCAGAAACATAACGCTTAGTATCCTAGCTGGCGATACTGTCTCATGCCTCTTTATTAAATGGCAGATTCAGGAAGTGTCACTTTTGTTTAACCCAAGTGATATCAAAATTTACAATTAGCCTGCACCTGTTGCAACTAGCAGCCTTCCTCTTGAGAATTCAAAAGTTCAGTTTTGGACAGTCATTCTCCACCTGCCTGTTGTGCTGGTTCAGCCATCATCATTTCATGCTGTCATCAGTCGCCCAATCACACAGGCCAACACTGAACTCAGCAACCTCCCCTCAGAAGTCTTCTTTCAGACAGTGCTGCCATAGGTTCCTGTGGGCCAGCTCCTCCTCCGCCCGCTGTGGTGTCAGCATCACCTGCTGGACACGACGGACAGAGATGGCTCCCTCAGGGGCCCTTCACATGGAAAGACACCACTGAGAGGGCTCAGCAAGATGCAACCAGCCTTAACAGAAGTCACACCCAACATGAAGCTCCTCTGACTTATCAGCTAGTGGTTAATATGATCCTGGCCTCTCCCACCACCCCAACCATGACCACTTGGGGGAGGGCAGAGCCACAGATGGGCCATGTTCTGCCTCTGAAACATGAAGCCAGTAAGAAAACCAAAACATTCTGCTAGGTTGTGACTCATTCACAGGTCAACTCTAGCTTGGGGCCCACAACTCAGGCCCCAGCACTTCACTGCCCTGAGACACTCATAAAAAATTACTTGTCTTTCAGCATTCACATTCTAAGTTGTTGTTGTTTTTTTTTTTCATAGGAAAGGGTTTACCCCAGGTTGTATTGTGGCTATTTTACTACAATATGCTATGGTCTGAACGAGTATCAGGAGCTTGTTTGTCCCTCTGGTACAAGTAAGATGCCATAGAGGAAATAGATGAAGAAGAGTCATTTTGATCTCAAGCCTCTGTGGATGGTGGATCACCATGTTTGAGTAAATAGCAATATATTGAGTTTTCCTCAGTTTTACACCTTTTTTAACACTTCATTGCATTGTACAATTTCTTAGCAGAGGTTTCTTTCACAGTACCCACAGAGGTTCAGCAGAGTGAGGCAAAGGTGGATATTTCTTCCGACACACATCTGTGCAGTGACTGCTGTGAGATTTACAGCTCCAGGAGGCCTGTGCACTAATCCTTCACCCTGGCAGAATTTCATCTGTATTGTGTGTTACAAGTGAAAGAAGAAAACCACTCTTCTGGATTTTTCTTTCCAGGCTGATACAGCAAAAGTATGATGAGCATGAAGGACATATGGAAGGGTATTTCAACAGCTTGGGGTGAAATGCAAGAAAACCCTATCACTGAGTGCTGCATCTAACACAAAAGGCACTACAAACAATAGATCAAACACAGAAGAGAACTAACGTATGCAGTTAAATGAAGGAACCCTTTCAGATTGGGAAAAGGAATAAATAGACTAGAATATGTTCATCCTACACAGAAGAGTTTTTGAGTACAAGTAAACAATGGGAAAGGTTTTGCCTAATTCTTCACTTTCTTTTACAGTCTCGACGTGGTTTTCTTCGAGATATACTATAGAATAAATGATGCAAATACATAAAATTGGAGCAATGTGTCTGATACTCCACAGTGAAGACATACCACTGTCATTTACGTTACATAGCACACCATGCAGCAATACTTTACTTTGTCTATAGGTGGCAGCAGAAGACTAAGTCTCACAAAAATACTTTAAATGGAACTGTTTAAAGAAAGTTATTTGTACACTAAAAATGAATATTCTCTTAATAATACATGAACATTATTTAACAGGAACTATAGGGTCAATATAAAGAAAACAATGACTTTCCTTCTCCAAAAAAGCCATTGCAGCCAGAACTAGTCCTTTACTTCAATTAAGTGAAAAGCTTGTTCAGTTTGCTCAGCGTGGGAGTCTTTGTCATTTTAACTGGATGGCACAATAGATATTGATAAAAATAAAAGTCTTTTAACATAATAGCAATGCAAGACACTACCAACAAAGTGTCTTGTCTGTCAGCAATAGCCATTAAAATGTATTAAAACATGTATTCAGCTCTTTTATTTCCTAAAAAGAAAAAAAGGTTAGTAAGTGTTTACATGCAAAAACCTTCTCATAAGAAAAGAAAAAAAGTGGAAGAGGCAGGGAGCTCTGGAAGAAGGCACCAGATCCACTCATGGAAAATAAAAGCAAATAAAGTAAAGGGAAAGGGCCCATGAGACAAAACAAACAAACAAACCAACACCAATAATAATAATAAAAAAAACACACCAAAAAAACTACACACAACAACAACAAAAGGAACAAAAAAAACCCCAGAACCCAAACCAAGAAACATCTCAACAACTACATTAAGCCAGAGAGAAACATAATAATTACTATATGCCTCAGCAAAATATCTTTTAAAGCTTCCACATTTATATAAAAATCCCTCCCCTTTTTTTTTTCCACTCCACTATAAAGGTTTGTTACTTTCTAGAATTAAGAGGTGTTGTTCATTAGAAGGAATTATCAATATGTCTAGTAAAAGACGCATTCATGGAAAACTGTGAGCTTTCTAACTGCATAGTAGTAAACACAGGGAAAAAAAATAAATCCTCCATGAAAGCATTGCCCTGCTTTCACTGCCTGACTCTGCTAAACTGTTTTGTACATAAGTGAAGTATACGTGGTGGATTGTCTAGTAAACAAAAATGATAGCTTCCACTATGGGAGAATGGTGGGGAAGCAGGATTAAAGGATGCAGTACAATCCATGGCAAGATTTTCCAATGGAACACCTAGTGAGGAAGGAGCTGGTTTACAGTGCCTCACAAGGTTCAAAGCATACATATTAAAACAACTTGCAGATGTAGGTTGTGCAAAATATTAGGGACAGTACTTGCTAAACAAAGTTTGCTCAGCTATTTCTTCTCTTTCAAAAATTCATAAGTCCTGTAAATCCTCAGAGCCCACTGTCTAATTATACTGGGCATCTTGTATACCTCCTCATTAAAAACTAACCTCCTATTTTAATGACTTGCTTGAAATCCTTTGAAGATCAGACTGTTAGTGACTGAATGTTGCACTCTGAATACCACTTCACGCTACCCTCCTCCCCTTATTCCTTTCTGAGCTTTGGACATTTATTTTATTTTTTTTTTTTTTTTCTTTAAACCAATTTCAGATGCCTTACCTGACTCCAAGTGAAAAATACTGAGATGCTTTGTTTGAAGGCCACTTCTGCACCCTGACAGAATGGGTCAGTCTGACTTAAGTGTTTACATTGCTCGTAGCTAATGGGAAAGACTGTCTTATCTATTTAGCTGAGGCAGTTGTTGAACAGATGTATCTCTGACATAGTGCAGTATTTACAGTACCATATCTTTAACAAATTGGGTTATATTCATTCCTGGGATAATTCCAACTGACTTCATTCAAATTACACAAATGATTAATATGTATTGTGGGTTTCGGATGATAAAACCTCTCCCAGTTTCATATTTAGAGGGTGTATTTTCTTTATCATCTGTTTCTGGCTAGGATCACTATGGTTTGGACAATCATTGTAATTTACCATTTGAGTCTTTGGCTTATGTTATACACTCAAAGATCTTGGAGGGTCTCAGCCTTAATAATGGACTTAGAAATGAGGAAATAGATATATGTTTTTCTTTAATTTGCTTCTTTCAAAACTTTACTTTTTTAGATACTTAACAAGTGCTTTTAATGACCTTCTGTATATTTTCCAAAAGCATTTTAATCATAACTTTTGCTCACTTCAGTTGCAAGTGTTGTCTTACTGTACCTGGGTTTTTTTTTGTCTCTCTCAGACAAGGAATTAGAACTCTAGCACTGAAATAAATATTAAAATGCTTTTTCTGTTGGAGGTAAACTTATTCTTTCTCTGCTTATCATCATAAATCAAAAGGTAGGCTTTACATGGAGTTTCTCTCACAAAACCAAATATATTAAAAGCATTTAAATAAGTAGAGAACTGTAATTTATATGCATGGTATTTCATTTGCAGAATGTATGCAGGTAGTAATTTCTGTGTTACTTAGTAGATCTAACATACCTTACTGTAGCAAAATTCAGAGACAGCCATACTGTGATACTTTGACTTGCAACAAATGATACTTTACTCCATAAGCTTTCTCATTTATTCCAGTCAAAGTGGCAGGTTTTATATCCAAAGAAAAACATGCATGAATCTTCCTTATTTCCACACTGAAAAGATGAAAATATAACTTGCTAAGAAAAACCCAAAGTTTAAAATTCATTACAAATTATCCTGGAAATTATATTTTGTTTATTTTGACAGGTGCAGAGAAAAATTCATAAAATATTTCATCTCCATATTGAACATAATGGGAAATAGGGACATTATTTTGATATGTGGCTTTACTAACAAGTTTCAAGATGAAATATTGCCTATCATAGAAAATACACCTATTCACGAGCAAAAAATAATAATAATACAAAAATTGCCAGCTTTAATAAAAGCCAGGACTTACTGATTAAATAACATTTTATATTCAAGAGATTCTCTAATATAAAGGCCTTTATTGAAAAGGTCTGATGGGCTGAGAGAAAGGTTTTATTTATTTTATAGGTGCTTTTCTTAAGTACAATTCCCTAATGCCTAGAATAAACCTGGAGTTAGGAAAGCATGAGTGGAGCTCTTATTGAAACAACTCTGCATCAAAACACAAATAACTTTCTATTAGCCATGTCACTAGGTTAAAGAATAGGTAGGCAGAATCTAAGCAATTATCAGGGAAACATTAGAACATTCTTCAAAACAACCCTGACCTTAATAACTTGTTTAAAGATCTTCTCCTGATGGCTTATGGAAGAAGCCCAACTTAAAAGACAAAAGTGTACTCTTAAAGTGCATTGTTCATCACTATAGACCCTTAGTGACACAGCTACCCAATGGCAATTACTTTTGTGATGACTGTGACCACGTAATTCAACCCCAAATATAAGTGTTTTATTTTATCACTCTATTAGAGGGGGATAAAAATCCTCACCTATTTAATGAATAATAACGTGCACTACAAAGAACTTTTCAGTAGTATATCCAACCAAATGTCCTTGCTCTTCAACTAGTGCATGGATCAGACCACAAAAATTATGACAGAACAAATACATAAAGAATCTGCTTTTCGTTAGTGGAAATGAAGAAGCCTCTCAACAATCTGAATGCACTAACACTGGGAGAGATTCTAATCTGAGGTACTCAGCATACAAGACTTCTTAGTTCAACAGTAAATGTGTTTATGAGCTTCTGAAGCCACCTATTCAACACCTTTCAGGTGCAAGGACTCATCATTCTAAAATGATGAAGTTTGTAAAGGAAAAGAAAGGATCTTCAGTCACATTTTCTTTCTACTTTCCACAGGACAAGCAGAAGCAAAGCCACCACCACGACAAGTTAGATTTATACATTTGGTTTATAAGAACAAACAATTTATGTCATTTTTAACTATTGCTAATAAAGTTTAAATCATTTCTTACTTCAGATTTCAGTAGTGCAGTACAGTATGAGACTGCTACAGACATTACATGTGATATGCAGCTGTGGAAATAAACAGCCAAGGCAGAAATATTTATAATAGTGATGCATCATTCTTCTAGCACACCATCTTGTACTGATACTTGGCCAGAAGATTTAGAGACACTGCTTGCATTATCCGATGGAGTGTAGTTACTCTTTCTTCCAATCTTTTCTATATTTCTTCTTCCTTTTCTCTACTATGGGGAGAAGTAGAGAAATTTCCTGGCTACCAGAGGAAGAAGAAGCTTCAGTCTTTGTATAGAATCATAGAATGGTTTGGGTTAGAAGGTCATCCACTTCCAATCCTTCTGCCATGGGCAGAGACACCTTCCACTAGATCAGGTTGCTCAAAGCCCCATCCAACCTGGCTTTGAACACTTCCAGGGAGGGGACATCCATAACCTCTCTGAGCAACCTGTTCCAGTGTCTCATCACCCACACAGCGAAGAACAATCCTGTTCTTCTCTTCATTTCCTCCCGTCAGACATATATCACTGGAAAGATCCCCCAAGCACTCTCTTTTTTCAGGCTGAAGAGTCAGAGCTGTCTTAGCCTGTCCACATGAGAAAAATGCTCCAGTCCCTTCAACACCATTGTGACCCTTTTTTTGACTCTCTTCAGTAGGTCCATGTCTGTCTTGTACTGAGAAGACCAGAACTGGACACAGTATTGCAGGCATGGCCTCACAAGTGTGGAGTAGAGGGGAAGTATCACCTCTTGACCTGCTGGCAATGTTTTTCTTAGTACAGATCAGGGAACTGTTGTTCTTTTTCTCTGTGAGGCTGCGTTACTGGCTCCTGATCAGCTTATTGTCAGCTAGGACCATGAGGTCCTTCTCTGTAGAGCTACTTATCAGGTGGTTGTCCACCAGCATGTATTGGTATGTGAGATTGTTCCTCCCTGGGTGCAGGACTTTGCATTTCTCTTTGTTGAACTGTGTGAGATTCCTGTAGTCCAATTCTCCAAACTGTTAAGGTGCCACTGAATGGCAGCACAACTATCTGGCCCTTCAGCCACTCCTCCTGATTTTGTATCATCTACAAACTTACTTCAGGGGCACTTGTGGCACACTTTGTGCCACTATTCTCAGCTCTCTAAGTCCAATTGTTCATCTGGTTTTCAACAGAATTCACAGTCTACTTTTCTAACCTGTATTCTCTCAGTCTGTTGATGGAGATGATATGGGAAACAGTGTCAAAGTTGAGGTAAATAACACCCACTGCTCTCTTTGTCCACCAAACTAGTAACTTTATTGCAGAAGGCTATTGGGTTGTTTGAACATGATTACCCTTTCATAAATCCATGCTGACTACTGCCACCTTGTCCTTCACACATTTGGATGTTTTCCAGGATTTTATCTATCACCTTCCCAGGGACAGAGGTGAAACTGACCCACATTTAGTTGCTCTGAGCTTTATTTTCACCCTTCTTGAAGACAAGACTAATGTTCTCTCTTTTCCAGTCTTCAGGAATCCCTCCTGGTTGCCATGACTATTCAGAAATAATTGAGAGGGACCTCACAGTGATATCAGCCTGTTCCTTCAGGACTCATGGACTTATGTGTGTCTTGTTTGTCCAAGTGCTTCCTAGCTAGTTAGAGAGAGTGAGCCTAACCACAAAAGGTAAGTCTGACTTCTTGCAAATTTCTGTCTGGTCTGAGAGGCCTTGGATATACATAGATTTTTGTTTTGTTTTGTTTTCCTTGGTCCACGCATGCTGGAGTGCCTTTCTGCACATCCCCAGTGCCTTGCTGTGCCTCTCTATGCAGTCCACAGGCTTTGGCATACCTTTCTGCAAGAAACATCCCAATATTTCTAAACATCCTTTAAAGAAACTTAACAAGTAGATATCTCTCTCAGTAAATTTCAGAATTGAACGTGGAATGTGATTGCGTTTTTTCTCCTCTGTTTATGATCTGTTAAACCACACTAAATACCTATGAGTCATATGATACTCTTTGTCAAACAATCCAAGTCTTGTCTATGCAACTGTCTGTTCTTTTAATTGTTTGGTATTTATTACTTTTTTGCCAGTAATAATTGTATTTATTTCTTCATCTTTCTGGACCAGGAAGAGAGGCTTTGCATATACTGCACTAAGAACATATCTTTATGGCACTCCAGAGAGAATATCACCCTATAATCATTTCCATTACTTTTCTCTTCATGTGATTGCATGTAATGAGACAATGAATTTCACAGAATCACAGGACGCCAGGGATTGGAAGGGACCTCGAAAGATCATCTAGTCCAATCCCCCTGTCGGAGCAGGATCTCCTAGATCAGGTCACACAGGAATGCATCCAGGTGGGTTTTGAATGTCTCCAGAGAAGGAGACTCCACAATCCCCCTGGGCAGCCTGTTCCAGTGCTCTGTCACCCTCACTGTGAAAAAGTTTTTTCTCATATTTATGTGGAACCTCCTATGTTCCAGCTTGCACCTGTTGCCCCTTGTTCTATCATTGGACATCACAGAGAAGAGCCTGGCTCCATCCCCCTGAGACGTACTCTTTACATATTTATAAATATTAATGAGGTCACTCCTCAATCTCCTCCAAGC
>VZZY01006434.1:13847-113971 GCA_013400335.1 Eurystomus gularis | reverse complement strand
CTGTTGGCTTTGACATCTCTCGCGAAGTTTAATTCCAAGGAGCNNNNCCAAGGAGCCTTTGGCTTTCCTCGTTTCATCCCTGCATACTCTGACAGCATTCCTATAATTGTCCCAAGAGATCAGTCCCCTCTTCCACCTACTGTAGACTACTTTCTTCCACTTGAGCTTTTTCAGAAGCTCCCTGCTCAAACATGCAGGTCTCCTGCTTCCCTTGTCTGATTTCTTGCTCTTAGGGATACACTGATCCTGAGCTTGGAAGAAGTGGTTCTTGAATACCAACCAGCTGTCTTGGGCCCCCCTACCTTCTAGAGCCCTAACCCATGGGACTTCTCCAAGCAGTTTCTTGAAGAAGTCGAAGTTAGCCCTCCTGAAGTCCAAAGTTACAATCTTCCTTATTATTTTATGTGTATTACCCATGGTCCTGAACTCTGTCTTCTCATGGTCATTACAGCCAAGGCTGCCCCCAACCTTAATGGCTTCCACCAGTCCCTCTTTGTTAGTCAGTACTAGGTCCAGTAGTGCATCTCTCCTTGTTGGCTCCTCCATCACTTGGGTCAAGAAGTTATCATCAATACACTGGAGGAACCTCCTGGACTCTGCGAGCCTGGCAGTGTGGCCTTCCCAACAGATATCAAGGTAATTGAAGTCCCTCATAAGAACTAAGGCCTGTGACTGTGAGGTGACTCTCAGCTGTCTGTAGAAGGCCTCATCAGCTTCCCCATCCAGATCAGGTGGCCTGTAATAAACCTCCACAACAATGTCACCCATATTAGCCCGACCTTTGATCCTTGCCCACAAGCTCTCAGCTTGCTCATTGTCCGCCCCCAGGGAGAGCTCAACACATTCCAGTTGCTCTCTCACATAAAGAGTAACTCCACCACCTTGCCTTGTAGGCCTGTCTTTCCTAAAAAGGACATAGCCATCCATGACAGTGTTCCAGTCATGGAACATGACTCATGATTCAAGCAATTGGCTGGCACTGAGGAGATCGGGGCTGAATTTCCAGAATCTGCCTCAGATTTTCCTGCCTGCTGGTGAGGAAATCCCCGCAGGGATATCTGTGTAGGAAATTCTTCCCTACATCTCAACAACATGCTCAGTACTTCTGGTTTTTTAGACTCCATGACGAGATGCAGCTGCGGGGCTAAGTTGTACTTGGGAGAACCGTAGAGGCTAAGGACAACCAGGACCAGGCTGCAGCAGTCAGGTATCAGAACTGGAAAAGAGTTGAAATCAGCAGATGTAACTGGAGCTGCCTACCATGTGGAAAAGATGCTGGATCCTAAAGTTCAGGCCTCAAACGTGGGGAAAGCTGTGAAGACGCACATTGTTGGAAGCTCTCATTGCCACAAACCCTTGTCTGTCACTTAGAAAACTGTGAGGCGAAACCTAAATTGCAGCTGAGAGGAATTACAATGGCTGATTATAATACACAGCAAAGTATTTCTAGCAACAAAGACCCCAAGCATATTAATTCATTCAGCTCATTGCATTGTGTGTGTTTTGCTTAGACTTGCTGTCATGAAATAGAGTTAAAATTTACAATCTTATTGATGGGAGAAGATATTTTTATATATACTACTTTGTTAGCCATTTTGCTTCCTAATAATTAATCAAATCCCCAAAGAAGTACCATGTTGGGGAGCACAGATTTATTTGTGTTATTAATCTATTCTAGCAGAGCATTTTTGTGTGGTAACAGCTCTGTTACAATATGGCCCACTTGTTTTATGACAAGTTACAATTTTCTTGTAATGTTAGCTGCAATTCATCTCAATAATTATGCTAAATTAAGTACTCATGCACATATAGAAATAAACATTAAATAAATTTTTAAAAAGTAAGAAACATAATTTAATCTCTCTCCAGTTAAATAGAGCAGGGATTGCCTAGCAGCAATAACTCGTCCATCTAAACCTAGCTGAAGAGCCCCAGGGGGCTCTTTTAGGTTTCTGGGACAAGGGTGACACGGTGCATCTAGGAAGGACTTTGTGGGTCACTAATTTTTGCCACCTTCTAGCAAACCTGCAGTCCTTCCTGGTTTTGGTGGGCTTGACATCTGCTGTTATCCAGGTCTGGCTGTGCAGCCCCAGAGCTACCCCAGGGGCTGCCCCAGAGCCTCACTGCTTGTGTGGCTGAAGGTCTCCTTGACCTTCAAATCCAGAAGCCAGGAGATATTATAGTTATGCCTCAGCATGAGGAGGCTGCATCTACATCTCTGGAGAGGTGGGTCTGTGGAGAGCCCCACGCTGCAGCCCAGGAGTCGCTGCAACTCCCATCCCACTCAGCCAGGCTAAGCACTTGGACTTGTGAAAACTAATCAGAAAAATGGTGGTAGTGCTAGGGACTGACCTCAGCTTCTCAGTAGACTCCATGTCCTCAGCCACAGATCCATTCTCGTCTACTGTTTCCTTTCAGTAGTAAAAGTTCCTGAGGAACAGGATGGCTTCTGGTACTTCTCTTGTGGGCAACTGGTACTGCTGTGGGTGGGAGGAGATATTAAGAACACAGGGGCTATATGTTTGCCCCACATAAGTGTCTTTTGTCCCTGGTACAGAAAGTTGACTGCAGAGGGAAGACAACGCTCTGCTTACTTTTAACCAGCAGAGTTTTGAACAGAGTCCTGTTGCCATGGCTGGCTAGCAAAATGCAAAATTTTGTATCCCATCAAGGAGTGTGGTTTTGCTCATCATGTCCAAGGGCTGAAAAGCAAAGATGTCTTGTGCTCACTGTCATGATCTGCACACTCCAAAGAAGAGACGAAGGTATGCAGAGTCACCCTGGTGATAGACCTTGTGTGGAGCTTGCAATTAGGAATTACTACTATTAGGATGGCACTGAGGACTACTGAGGCCAGGTGCCATAATGCTAGATTCTGCAAAGGCACAGCATGAAGGAAGTCTTACGTCTAGTATACCAGCATACATCCAGCAGCAGAGAGTATTAGGCATATCCAGGAGCACTCACAAGGCATCAGCTGTGTGTCCAAGTCCTAGGGACACTTGGGCAAAGAGCACCCCTCATCTCTCTGTGCCTTCCTTTGTGGACACAGAGATATGCAGTGAAGCTGTTTGACTGAGGAGAAGGGCGTCAAAGAACCTGGGAAGGAAGCAGAAAGGAAAATATGGTATCCTATTGCTTTGAAAATTTGCTTAGCCATCCAAATAGGAACTATTAAAAAAGCCTGAAGGTAGTTAGTGAATCCACTGTCAAATCCTTTTTAAATGGGGTTTATGCAGCTATCTGTGTTTTCTCTTTTTCCCCCTCTCTTTCATCACTGTTGAAAAGACTTGTATTTAAAACACTTTCAGAGAAGATTGTGTTCAGTCTGGCACCTCTTTAAACATCCATCACGGAGCATGCCTTGGCTGAGGGTTAGACCTTCGAATGAGGTACAGTCTTTGGAAAGGCTTCGTCTTTCCCCCCAGAGAAGAAGGTGGTAAGAGAAATGCACAGGAGACCCTCACCTGCAGCAGGTCTGCTGTGAGCCATTCTAATGAACAGCATGTGTTTTTTTCTCTCTTTTTTGAACAGAGAAGAGGTTTCCGTAGAAACCATTTTTCTGGTAAATAAAGTCACTGTTCGTAGGTAGATTTGCCTAATACTGCTGAAATTGCTTTAATGGCCTCAAAACATAATGACAGGCTATGTGCCTCTTACTGTCACTGTGGAAAGGAAACAGTGGCATAAAGGCAAGAAGACAAAGACCACTAGAAAAGCAAAATACTTGGAGATATTTTCCAAGATCTCTTGCTTCGTGCAGGTTTCCGCTGTCAGAATAACTCTACTGGCCAGCACTACCCCTGGCCCCAGCATTAGCCACAAAGAGCCACAAAGCCACATGTAGTGACTACATGGTCACCAGTCACGGCAAAGTTGAATTGTCCCACAGCTACGATTGGGACTATGCTGTCCTCCCAAGAGCTGCAGAAGAGAGTGGAGCAGTGCAGGACACAATACCCTTTCCATGATACAACACCTTCTTCTATCCATTATTGCCAACTGACACATCATTACTATCATCCCAAATAAAGTAGGGACTTCAGAATAAAAAAAAAGTTTTATAGTCATTCACTTTTCCAGTAAAAAAAATCTAGCCAAATGTGTCTCTGAAACATCTCTTCTTCATTGCCCCACTGAGCTGAAACGAGTGTTGGCTTACTCCATTTGCTTGACTGGAAGCCAAACCACCCCCTCAGATAAAAAGTACCCTGGGCTGAACAATGAATTATATAAACATATTTGCATGAACCTGTACTGGGTTTTTTCATTGTATTTTTTCCACTCCTTCAAGTAGAAGAGCCATTGCTGTGGCTCTTTTTTTAAGCAATTGTATCATTCTGATACATTTTGTCATCTAACAACAGAAACACCATCAAAGATAAAGCCTTGGATGACTTCAGGGCCCTAAATGGACATGATGTTTGAGATTGCTCCAGCTTGTGAGTCTGAATCTGAGCTGCTTTACCTGATTTATTCATCATCACGTACCAGAAAGAGACTAGCAGGTGTGTTCAACATCTGGGAATTATTCTTTCCTACCTGATTTTTGCTGTAAATCTATTTTCTGTATGATCTAAAAAATAAGTAACAGCATCTTTAAGAAACAGACAATTGCTTGGAGCCAGGCTTTGTCATAAGACATCAAGTGGTCTGTGCACACACACATTTGCCTACCTATGCTCTTGTTACCATGAGAATTAGTTTAATTGGGTTGAGAGTCAGGCTGAGACAACACCATACCCAGTGCAAAATCCTGCTAAATTAAATTTTCTTTCATTCCCATTCGAAAGTTTTAGATGATCTCCAGAGGTCACTTCCAACCTCTACCATTCTGTGATTTTGTATGAGGAGTTTGACTGATACCAGTTGAGGCAATGACTTAATGTACTCTATTATTTATTTATTCCACCCAACCTTCTCAACTTTTTTTGATTGTTTACCCAGGTACAGGCATCATCTTAATTAAGACTGAATTAGGGGGCAGAATGGAATCCTGGAGGCTTTGTACAGCGTGTGATGTAAAGCAGCAAATAAACAAGCATGCTGCGCACCACATCTGTAATTACTGTGCTCAGCTGTATAGCGTAGGTGACTTGGCTTTGCTTTCCTCACCTCTGTTCTTTTCAGCATCCCTGATTTCTCCACTGCCCTGTAGGATCTGGAAACCCTTCTTGAGATGGATGACTCTGTGAATATGGCTCCAGTTGAAGGGTCTTTCTCCCTGATGACCGTACTGGGTGGGAGCTGGTTGATGGGCTGGTGCCAACCATCAGCCGGCTGGGAGGACAACCTAGCCTAGCCAACAGGGAGAGCATGTGGCGGGAGAAGATATGGCACTTGTACGTCCGTAAACCACATGTCACTGCTCAGGGTGTCCCTTAGGAGTACAGGTTCACCAACAGATTCTACTGGTGCAACTGGTTTTGCTCCTGACAAAGGGCAACTGTTTCACTCTTGCAGTTCATTAACTCATCCAGAGATGCTATAAGACCAATACTCCCTCCCTGGCTGAGAATATTTTTCCATTTCACATTTCCATGGGAAGGATTGTCATTGTTGGTTTGATCTTGACTGTTTTTAGTACAGTACATGCCACACACATTTCACTTGTAAAAGTTTCTTGTGTTAAATTTAATGTACTGCATAGGTGAAAATAACTTCTAGGGGATATGTTGCTCTACAAATAATGACATATGCAATTATAAACATCTTATTGCCTTTGAGCAAGTAGTCAAGTATTTTCAGGCCCTGAATTTTATTTTTAAGATTGACCCTGTTAACCACTGGTGCTTCCCATTGAAGAATTCCTGACCAAGTTCTCAGATCACTAATTTTATGTTTTCTGAATTTGATTATTTTGTTTTCCAAACTGAATTTGACTTTAAATTGAAGACACCTTTGTCTTGTACGTTAGTATAAAGGAGCTCTGAAATGTTTTGAATCAATTGTGTTTAGATTTCTAGTAACCTAGATTATTTGCTTTCAAAACTAAATCTACTTTAAAAGGCTGAATTAAAGAATGTCTTATCCTTTAAATTTTTCTGTTAGTGTTAACACTGTCCTGAAATACTCTGTGCTTCCTAAATGCAGCCTGGTTATTGGAAAGTATACAAGTACCCCGAAATCCATATTTCCTTGAGAAGTTTAGAATGTGTTTCAAATACAAATCAAGTCAAAAAAACCCCATTAGGTCATGAGCCTTTACTGATGGGGTAGTCATGGATTATTCCCATGTTTGGAAGCCATGTGCAGTCTCTCTTTCTCCAAACAATAAATGTCATATTGAGCTGCACACCAGTAGCTAAACCACTATATACTGTCATGCTTCACCAATCCAGAGTACAGCAAACTGATTATTTCCAGTGGATTTGGAAATGGTGATGGCTCAGTGCACGTGGGATACTAAAGTTTACTATTTTTGTTGCAATTTTCTCGTTTCTTCAAGCTTTGGTCAATTATTTTCATCCCCAATGCTTGATGATGCCCATTGTAATGAAATGCCAAAAATAGGTGTCCAAATGCTTTTTCAAATACTGTAATTAACCCTACATTTACAACAAATACATTTGGTGTGCCATCTGTTACAACACATATAGTGTTTGGTGTACCAATATCAATTTCAAATGATCATTTACACTATTGCTTCACAGGCATCCTCACCCTTTGCTGTCCTCAGAAGTTTTAGCAACTTTATTAATTCTTCTTTCAGTTCAGTGCAACTTTCAGATGTTTTCATTTAGTCAAATGGAAGTCAACTGTCTTCTAAGTTATTTCATAGGTAATTTTGAATGCATCAGTCATGTCTATTTCTTTACATTCCTGCTGCCTAACATGTATTTGACACATTATCTAATTTTATTTTTGTAATCAATGTCTCCAGGTAAGGACTTTGCACAAAACTCATTGCTTCTTTTATGCAATTGCTGTCAGATACAGTTTTCCATAGAAAGCCATGCAGTGTGCCAGTAGACATCATCCTGAAACAATATTGTTGTTACTGCAGATCTCCACCACTGAGATAGTGTAATGTTTGGTATATAACTACATGATTGATAGATAGATAAACTAATATATCTGTATGTGATATATATGTCACTATAACTAAATATATAGGTAAAGTAAATTTAGTTCATATAATAGATAAGTTAATTTGTTTTCTTCCACTTTGGCACCTGACATGAAGGTTAAAAACAGAGAGAAAAACAGCATTTTCACTGAAGTTCTCACTAACAAAATTCATGTTACCCACCTAACTTCATGAACTTTTATCAACACCTGCATAATATATTTTCTGCATCTAGACTTGAAAAATCCTCGGAGAAGAGATGAGTATTGTTGTTATTTCCACAAGCAGTGCCACGTGAGCGTGCACTAACCAGACCCCTAAAATGTTGGTGGCAGATTTGCACAAAAGTGAGGTTTCCCAAGCTCCAGCTGTGCTGACTGGGACACCTTGCCCTCCACAGAACCTGCAACTCATCCCTTAGGATATGTAGTGAGGAATAAAAGATCCATCATTCTCTAAAGTAAGGTCTTCTCTAAAAGGCCTTACATTAAATCTGGTGTAGCTTCACAGGTGTAAAAGCTAGCTTGAATTTATACTCCTTACGAGTGCAGGTAGGGCCAGACTCCTGCTGACTCCTGCAGGCTGTGAGCAAGAGATAAAGACACTCTGGTATCAAAATCAATATTGACACTGCGCAAAGCAGCCACGTTAGAGCAGAATAAAGGCTTTTTCTCTTTTGGTGATATTTGGTGACTTTAAGATCATCTTAGTGGGGAGGAGGGAGGAATATTTTTCTTTCAACAGATTCTTAAAGGTAAGAATTTAGACAGCTACAGAAGAAGGTCTTGTTAAATCAGCATAGCTCTGACTAACAAATGAGAGTTACGGAGGTTAATGACTGCTTAGCTCCTTGCAAGGCTCACCTTCCTGCTAGGTTGGCTCACAACAGCAATCCACCAGGAAGAGTGCTGCCTTGGGCCCGTTACAATGAAACCACGGGATTCCTACAAACAATTTACCCTGTGGGAAAATCCCCCTCTTGGAACTGCTATTCTTTCCCAGAGCCTTGTTTGACTTTTCTTTGCCGCAGCAGGGGTAACTTTTTTCCCTCTCAATTCCTTTGCTGAAACTGCCAGTGAAAACGAAGAGAATGTGCCTGCAGAGGAGGCCATGGATGCAATCGCTCTGCAGCACAGAAAGGGTTCTTATGATGATTGAACATTCTTTTCTGCCAGTATATCAATTTACTTTTCACCATGGTGGATGTATAGGCTGACTCCTGGAGACGCTGAAGAGAGAATAAAGGTAAACTAATTCAGCTGAAGAAATGCAGGTTTGGGACTGTGCAAATATATGATTTCTGCTTAGATCAAGCTTTTTTATAATTCTATCACTGACACAAAAAAAAACCCCAAAAATTCACCTGGCTGCAAACATTCCTTTCAGCTCTTAATGGAACACCTTGGTTGCTCCTGAAAGAAAATGTCTGGATTCACAGAAGAGAAGGAATCAATACCTCATGTTTTCTCAGGAGCTCGGTCACTGGTACACTAACCCCAGAATGAAGGAAAGTTGAGTTTAAACCCCTTCTCATCTCTCTAGCATTTCCGTCTCTCATTCTCTTGCCTTAACCACTATGTTTTAAGGTATTCTGGAAGTGTGCAAATTTCATTGTATTTTGTACCAATTTGTAAAAATACATTTATATCTTTAATTTTTTTAAATTAATTTTTAAAAAATTATTAGTAAAACAATGACAACTGTTGATTTGGCTTCCAGCTCCATTACCTATGGACTAAGGCTGCATAGTTTGGAGGAGCAGGGCTTTTGTAGTTTAGGGTGTTTTTATGGAGGTTGCGGTTGTTTCATGTTATTACCAGGAACATCAAGGCACGTGTTCACGTGACCTGCTGCAGCTCCGGAGGGAGAGAGTGTGGCAGTCCCGCTCACATGGCTCTGCAGCTTTTAACCCACTAGTAAAGACAAGCCTAGGAAATGAGTAAGTGTCTTCAACCTTAACACTGGTGTGGGCAAAGGAAGAACATAAATAAGCAGTGTTTTACCAGACTTGGAAAACTGTCTTCAGTTATATATCAAAGTGTTCCAGTGTTCCAGACAAATCTGGATTTTCTTCTTGCTCTGGTTCCAGTCATATGGATGGACTACCACACTCTGATAGACAGTTCTTTACCTCCTAACTTTTTCTTACTGTTCATTTAGGTTTCTGAACTAATAAGAGACACAGTGGCCACTATGGCTGTATTGATTACCTTGGTCCTCCAGATGGTACTGTATGGACATCTTGGCTCCAAGAGCAGGGTGGTTCAGTTGCCTCTCAGCATCTTGGTCATAAACAGTTTGTGCCACACAGGTTCTCTAGTGGAACACTTACTGACCAGACTGCACAATGATTAAGGATTTTCGTATGTTATCATAGAATTATAGAATCATAGAATGGTTTGGGTTGGAAGGGACTTTAAAGATAATCTAGTTCCAACTCACCTGCCATGTGATGCCTTCCACTAGACCAAGTTCTTCAGATCACTTTCCAGACTGGCCTTGAACACTTCCACAACCTCTCTAGGCAACTTCATGGAGTGAATAGCTTCAGCGATCCTAGCATTTTACCCTGTGTCTGGTGGACTCAGACTCCCCTGAACTATCCAGTAGGATATATTCATATAGCCACAGAATGGGACTGGATATAGAAATAATGTGTGTAGTGACTTCCTATTGTATAGTACTTTCAATGCTTAAGAGGTTTATTCAAATACCTTTTTTTTTTCTTCCTAAAAATTTCAATTGCAAGGGTACAAGATATGGAATAGATGCAAAATACACTAATGTTTTTAGCTGAAGACAAAAGTGGCTAATAACACCAAAATATGTCAGGAAGCACTGACAACCATGCAATTTGAGCATTGTACAGGAGTGCCAGCAGCAGCAGTATAATTGTTTTTTCCAGGTTTTTTTTGGTCCCTGTGCTGGCTTGCAGCGTTAATCCCCATATGACTTTTTTTCTGATTTCAAGTAAATAAAAGAAAAACAGAGCTCTGGATGTACACACAGGTTTTACTTGTTTCTTTCACTAAATGTGAGAGGAGGATAGGTTATGGAGTGATATATAATATACTAAAAGTTGATCTGAAGCTATTTTGCTACTGCTTGCTTGTAGGGGAAAAGAATGTAATTTGCAGTCCCTTGGTTAAGAAAAGAAAAATAAGTTTAAAAATATATTAAAGGAAAACTCTTTTCCACCAGATAGCCTAGGTTTTGCTGAATGCTAACATAACTCTCATTGTGATAAACAGAGTATGGCTTTTCATTGTTTTATTCACAGCAACTGAAATTAAAATGAGTTATAATGTTCCCCTATTTAGCTTGTTACTGAGGTAAATGCATTTTTTTCCTTCACACATTTCTTGCTTTCCATTTCTTCACAACCCCCATCTTTTTTCAAGGCTCCTTTTTCTGTCCTATTTTACATGAACTTCGAAATCTACTTAACTACTTCTTATCACTTAATTTTGATTGCTTCCCCTGACACACTCTGAATGTGAAATTATTGACAAGCCGTAATGACTTTCTTTAAAAAGCAGAAGAAATAATGGCAATTAAAATAGCAAGCTCTTAAAAAAACAAAACAAAACAAAAAAAGACAACTGCAGCATTTTCCATAATATCAGTTGTAGAACTACCCACTGTGTGGCCACTTTCTTTTGCTGGCTGCCCCAGTGCCACACTCACGAGAATGGAGACAGGGATCAGGGGAAGAAATAAGTTTATAAGTACTCTTGGCTTATAGGAAACAAAACAGCCATGGCTATTTGCCTGAGTGTCATATGAACAAAATTTGATCAAGAGATGATCAACATTAGGACTTCTGGCTAACTTTTTGTGCCCATGTAGAACTGTATGACACACCAGATGTTTGATTTTGAGTCTGGTATACCTGACAAGCCAGGGCTTGAGCAGTGGAAATAAGTAAATAGTTCCTCACATGTTGGTCATAAATAATGTAAATGATATAGACACGGACTTTGAAGACTGAACTAGAGACTAACACAGAAATATTTAGGAAAAACCCTGATTTGAATAGTGTACAGTTCCAACTGAACTAAGGACAAACCTGAAATATTTTGAGATCTGTTGAGTGTTTTGCACTATTAGACTTTAAAGACAGTGATGGTGCACTGATTTATTTTGAATTAAATTCAGATTAATTTCTGAATAAAGTTTGAAACAACAGCATGAAAATATTTTTCCTTGCAGTTTTTTTTCTTTTGCTCCATATCATTTTTTTTATTAGCGGTTTGCAGATAAATTTAGTTGTTTTCCACCTGAATTTTGGTGATCATAAGAAGTGGTAGAAGAGATCAGAAGTGTGTCTCATAATGATTTTGAAGTTGCTCTGTAAATCCTGCAGTGGTTTTTTTCCTTAGTCCACTGCTTTTTTAAAGAAATTGTTTTTTTTTAAAAAAAGAACTCTGCCACTGGAGATATTCTCAATTCAACGATTAAATAGATCAACTGTAAAAACATTTCTTAAATATGAGTCATTATACACAGGCAGCTGTCAGTGTGAGTTTGTTGCCATCAATTAGGATGTGGAGACTGCACCTCACCATCTGAATACATGAAACTAGCAAACAACTTGAGCCAGCTTCTATTAAATATTTTACAACTTTTACAATTATAACATTTGGGTTAAACAATTGTTCAGTTAGCCAGATTTTACAGAATTCACCTTGCAGTACTTATGAATATCTGTCTCTAAGACAGACTTTCAACACTGTTGTAATTTTTTTCATTATATTTGGATAACTGAACAGTTTTAGGAGCTGTTTCTGAATGCAATACTGAGATGCTGCTCTATTGCCAGCTAGAGACACAACCAGTCACTAGCGTATGTGAAAGGCTATGTGAAACTTCCTAAAGCAAGAAGCTGAAATTCGCTAGGAAGGCCATTATTACACACATCCTTCATGTTCTCCAAATAAAAATGAACATACAAGAATAAAAGAGTCTCCTTCTTTATTAATATTCCTGCTTTGACTTCCACAGCAACTCCTGGAGAACAGCTCTAAGTGCCAGGTGAACATGTACTACCTTTTATTTGTTTTAGAAGTCCTCTCTGACATTCCTCCTATATGGTGAGAAAATCAGAGTAATTACACTGTTTATAATCATATGGATCTCTGTTTTCCACCATGGTGCCTCTTTCCCCTTATGGGGAGAATCCCTAGTCTCAAGACTGGGATTTCTGCTGCCCTTCTCTACATTTTCTATTGCCCCGTCTATGGTGGGCCAACTAGGTAACCAAACAGTGCCCAAGGTACAAGCACATCTGTAGTTTGCAGAGCAGCAAAATGATGGCTTGGCTTGTTCTCAATTCCTTTCCTAGTGATTGCTAGCTTTCTGTTTGCCTTCTGAGTATTCAGCCGTTGAAAGACTTGAACTAGTCACTGTAGTCATCTTTCACATAGAATCAGAGAATCATAGAATCGTTTAGGTTGGAAAAGACTTTAAGATCATCAAGTCAAACCATTAACCCAGCAGCGACAAGTCCACCACTAAACCACTAAGCACCACATCTACATGTCTTTTAAATACCTCCAAGGATGTGACTCCACCACTCCCCCGGGCAGCCTGTTTCCAGTGCTTTACAACCCTTTCTATGAAGAAAATTTTCCTAATAGCCATTCTAAACCACCCCTGGTGCAACTTGAGGCCATTTCCTCTTGTCCTATCACTTGTTACTAGCAATCACTTGTTTAAAGGTTGCAGTACCTTCACTTTGAAGAAGAGATTGGCAGATTGCCAGAAACCAGAGCAATTCAGACTACATAGGTCTAATGAATTTGAACTGAGCATAACAGAGAAATCCTGTAAGTCTTCAAGCAAGGGAAGTATGAATCTACAATATCCACTGAAAAATTTTGACTCAAAATTTGTAATACCATTAGGAATTTTAGGTCAAATTAACCTCCTCAGATATAAAGATTTGTATACTGGGGTGAACAGAGATCCAGTAGGAAAACCGTTTAGCACGATCTCCTCCCAGGCAGATGCAACTTGGCAAATCCTGGTGATCTGGCATCTACTGCACTGGACAGCAAAAGGTTAGTGGACTAAGACCATGTCTGTCCCAGCATTGTAAAGAATCCTTCACTGCTGATAAACCAGAGGATATGTTTAATGAAGTAGAGGCCATAAGCTGACAGGAGTGTTGGAAACGGGTGGAGAGGAATCAGCAGATCGGCGGCAGAGTTGGCAGGCGAGACGGCTGGCCATTAGCCGGGGGAAATAGAGTGGAGCTGAGCATTAGCTGGGGCCAGCTGGTGAGAACAGAAAGGGGGCACAAGGAAATAGTAAAACACAAGCTCAGGCAGGACAGAGTTAGTTGTAGAAACCCAAGTTACTCCTGAAGCAATAAACCTTAAAAATAAATAATCAGCCCTGCCCACACCTTATGTTATAGTAAAATGGTGAGACGCAGAAACTTCCTTGGCCTCCAAGTCCTGTAAGCAAGCACAGAGAAGTGAAAGCTTCTCCAGGAACAAAGAGGACATGAAATAGGAGAGGAAAACAAAATGCTTTTACAGAAGGACTCTGGGACTGAATTTTCCCTGTTTTGTATTTTGCCATCAGTTATGAAAAGTGAATTTCAAGTTCTGCTGAACAAATAGCAATGTACATTGGCATGAACAGCCAAGTGTTCAAGAAATTATTGTGATTTCCTTTTTAATGCGAAGTTCCAGTTCCTGCCTCCAACATGTTTTTTCTCAGTAGCCTGCTGCCAAAATTACTACAAATGACATACTTAAAAACTTCAGATTTTCCAGTATTTTTGCTCAAATATGAAGCTCTGCTGAAGCTGGCAGAAGCCTTGCCTGGCTAAGAATGAGGATACTTCAGATCTGTGAATTATTCCAAGTTTTTGGAAGAGAAAACTAGTTCTTCTTTGGGAATTATATTCTCTTGGCTTGTGGGATTTCATTATTTAACTTCATAAAACATGCCTCTAGTTGATTTCTGTTATTTGACTGAAGGAATCCACATGCTCTGATCTTGCTTTTTTACCAATTTGAAGAGATGGTGTAGCAGGGTGTGTGTGGATGCATGAAACAAAATGGATTATGAATTTGAAAATTGCCAATTATGTTGCATCACACAGCTCAGAGCACTGGCACAATGATGAACCACAATCCAGATTTTTCAGCTTAAATGGCTTTACATTCAAGCAAGCAAATTAACCATAAAATAAAGGGGGGGTTTTACAAAATATCCCAAGAAAGAATAAACTGCAGATAATAAGCACCAATCTGGTGTTGAATGCAGCCCAAGACACCAATTGTTTTAAGTCACGACAAAGACAGCTGAATGCTCATCTTGTGGATATAGAGCATGGATGATTGCTTGCCATGAGTATCTTCTCTCACAAATAACAGTTTTTTCGCTCTTAATTTTCTGCTAAATTGGAAGCTAACTGCTTCCCACATTGTCGTCGGAGCACCTGCAGCTGTGCTGGATTTCTGCGCACCATTTCTTTTAGGTAAAACAGCACTCCACTTCCTTGAGCTCATCATTATGTTTATGTCTTCCTTTCATTGCACTGCCGCACTAATGATTCAGGCAGGCTGGTCAGTCATTAAGTGACAAGCAAATGATACCATATGCAACGTGTGAGTAATCGGTCTGAACAAATGAAATCACAGACTTGCTTTTCCCATCATTCATTTCACAAACAGTAGCAATGTGGTGCACAGCAGGTAGTTCTGCTAAAACCAGCCTTGTAAAACAAATTTCCTGCAGCCGTTTAAGTGCGCTGTGATGGATTCAATGCTTTAGCTAGTAGACGATGCCCAGGGGAATGAAGGATGGTTTGGGCTAAGGGAAGTAGGGAGGAGGAGAAAAGCTCGGTACATACGTTACAGTAATTAAAGGTTTAGTTACCTTATTGGTTTGGGTATTTTGTTTGTATGGATCACAGAAATGACTACTGGATTACCGAGCCCAAAACATACACAAAGCTTATCAAGACAGAATACACAGCTCTTTAACTAAAGTTCCCCAAAGATGCATATTTTATGGAGATCTAAGCAAAATTATCTGTGATAGCTATAGTAAGAAGACATGCATATGCAAAAGTAGAACTTGAATCTTTTTTTTTCCACTGTGCCCACTATGTCTTTCACTGATTTTAATGAGATATTTTTCTCAGCAATATTAGCATTAAGATATTTAAATTATTTAATAATTGCATTTTAAAAATAGTCTATAATTTAGCTGCTTATCCCCAGTAAAGTCAAAGGTACAAAAATAAATTTCATCTGCTATCACTATAATTTTGCTACTATTAAATAAAGGCCTTGAGTAGCTAAAGCCATTTCCTAACAGGCTAGTTTTTGTGGTTATATGCTAGCTCAGAGTTACATGCTGTTTGCATCTCCTTGAGAAAGTAACAGAAAAGACTTCTGAGCTTATTATATTAACTTCTTCAGCATGGACATGAAGGGCCCTCTGCCTTAAAATAAGACATTATTTTAGTTCTTCACTGAAAACTATTTTTTTGAGCTGAAAAAACCCATAAGAATAAAAAGATCATAAATCAATCTATTTTTTTAAGGAAAATAAATGTAGAAAATATAAAGCATGGGAAGAGGCGGAACATAGGTGCATTCACTTAACCCAAATCAAGATTCTGAGAAGTTGCAACCATAGTGAATGAGGAGACACAGGAATTTCTTCAGTTGCTCATGTACCAGTCTTAGGAGCCTGATAAGAAAGAACATCATTCATCTCCCAGCATAAATGTCACCCCGTAAGTATTTCTCAAACCTTTTGGGAATATTTGTATAGCTAGAATGTGAAAATCAATTCTTAATGAGGATCAAACAGTCAAAGGGGACCTGCTTTTGACCTTCTATGTCAAAGCAGCTTTACAGATTTCTGAGTCATTGACAATTCAGAAGCAGAGGAACATGAATAGCTCAATTGTCAACAGATAAAAACACAGAACAGGAGCAGGTTGTACTTTTTGCATATCGTGGAGGATGACCACCTTCCACAGCATCCTTCTGTGGCAAAGATAATACAAAGTTCTGCTCATGGAGACAAAGCTGAGTGGTTTGCAAAATGGGCACAAGCAAGGAATTATGAATTTGTGTTTATAAATCTGGAAACAAAATATGCAGTATGTCTTTACTGAATGGGTATCTGCTCCAGCAAGACACTAACTTAGGGTAAAAGCTTGGAGTCCAGTGGACAGTGAAAATACACATGTGTTCTCAGCATACTACCATCGGCAAATGTCTAATGTGACCCGTGTGTATACCAAGAAAGAGCTGTCACATAGCTGTAGATAACTTACATCATGTTTTTCTTACTGAAACACTACCTGTAGTTCTTTTGCAGTTCAAGACCTGTGTTGATGCATTCATAATGGTCAAACAAGTGCCCTGCGGTCAAATCTGCCAGAAAGAACCATCTACATATTCAAAGAGCAAAACAGATTAAAACCTAATGTATTACTTAACAAAACTTGTAAATACCTATAGGAGAACTACAAGAACAGCCAGAATGGATCAAAACAAACATCAGTTTAGCTAAATACCATCTCTCCAACAGCACCAGATATTAATACCCAGAAAAGAGGGTATTGGGACAGAGCATATTTATGATACTTCTCTCTAAAGTCTCCTACCCCCAAAACATTTTTAGTTCAGGACTTTTCTGAGCCTTATGTCGTTTCTATGCCTTTAACAAACATCCGTGGATTTCTCTCTCAGGTACATGTCCAATGCCCTGTAGAATAGCACTAATAAACTAACTATCAAAGACAATCTTTTAAATCTTTTATAGAGTAGAGCTAAAGAAAAGAGAATGGTAAAATGGGGCAGCACAAGGTAAAAATAATTTTAAAAAACCTTCCTAACTATTGCAAACAAAAAATCAATGCTCAGATATTTCCTAATGACTTTTGTTTCTTTCTCTCTTTTAAATACTGCCATTAAAAAAAGAATTACAAAGGAAGATGCCCCCCATGGCTTTCTGTCAGATACTATCTTATTTGTATATACTTTTTTTGGTTTAATTGCTCCCTTTATTGTTTTTTCCCCTTAGTTGAAGAACAAGTCTCCAGATTGCTGTGTGATCTTTGTATCTATGCAGATTAGATTTGGAAATTCAGGAAACTTGAATCAGCTACATAATTAAGTGCATAAAGAGGTCTGCCACACTTTCTTGTTTTGTTTTATTTTGTTTTTTTACTAACACACAATAGGAAACATTTGGGGGGCTTAGGGTTTAAAGAAATATTTTCTGGGAAAGTCCTACCAACATATATTTGTGCAAGTAATAAATTGCCATTTTAATAGAAAACTTTCAGCCTTTCCAGTGCCACCGCTCCTGTTCATTTGGCATTATGCCTTCAACCCTTCCACTTTAATGAAATATATAGCTATCTTTACTTATAGCCAGTTTTGTATGAAGATCCCTGGAGCGTGCTGTACAACACTGAGGTTATAAGCAAGAACGTTGAAAAAGGAACAAAACAGACTGTACACCTGGGACTAGGAAAGTCATGTCGCTTGTTCCAAGCTGTTACAAAGCCTTTCAGTCCCCATGCAGGTTTTTAGGAGGTTGTGAATGCAGAGCTGCTATGGTACAGTTTGTCATAGACTTACTAGTGCCTTAATCCTGCAAACAGCTAAGAGGGGAAGTCACAGGTTATTAGATTCACCTCTTTTACTGTATGCTGTCTATCTATGCAGGGAGGTTCAAGGATGAAAGTTAGCTTGGTCAGCACAGAAGACATCCTCCTCTTATGGAGGAACTTGGCATGTGCCTTCTCCAGCCAGCCAAAAAAGTGCTTGGATGAAAAGATGTCTTCCCTGGAATCATTATAAACAGGACTTGTTAGCAATGCAAGGAAGGATTTTACAAAAATGTCTCCAAATGGTCAGTGGAAACAGAGAGATTAAAACCTCAGTTACTCCTCCTCGATTGCCCACTTTGGTCACAGGCACGTAGGAGACAACCTCAGTCACTATGAAGGAAATGGGTTTTGAGGCCAGCAGCACTTAAATGTGACTCTATCACTATCCAACACAGCCCGTTTTCATTTACTTTTCACACCATGAAAGCATCACGCATTCTGCTCTGCTCACACTCTGATTTGGGGCTATTTCTCCAAAATAGATACTGAAAACCTGCTTTTTTTAAACCAGAGCTCAGAAGGGCCAGCTGTTTGTGTGACCACAGCTCAGCCATCTGTCACAGCACAAATTCCTGCCCCTGAGCCCAGGTACCTCACAGGGGAGGCAACAAAAGGTAAAAGCAGAAATATTTTAGCACAGACTCAAATCGCAGGAAGACTCTCTCACTGATGTACAGCTCACATTTCTTCCACTCCCTCGCCATGCCAGGTGTCTTGCTCTCATATTTCTAAACCACTAATCAAAAGCTCAGGATACCTAAAACACCTAGGATATATGCTTTTACCAGGGCAGCCATTTGAGGAGAAAAAAGGAATGGCTCCACAAATGCAATTCCTTGAGGGTTACCATGAAGCTTTATGATTTCACAGTTTTCTTGAGCAGCACTACACAGAGTTTTAAAGGCTCCAAACAAGCTTTAAGAAATTAATAAAAATTAGTTTGTAAATACATGTGTATTTATTATTTCTCCTAGAAACCACTTCCTGGTTTGCACTTCCATTAGGAAAGTACTGAGACTTAAAGTGCACATGGGGTCATTTCAGTCTTTAAGACAACTTCAAATCCATGTTCAAAAGATGTAAGCTTCTGGACACCTGTTTAGAGGTAGACTGAGTTCCTCTCCCACCCTCTATGCCACTACTTTTCACTCTCATCAGGCTTTTTTCAGGATACCTGTTTCCCTTAAGCTTTCCTTAGCTTACCAACGTCTCACATTGTCAACTCTCCAATTTACTGTTCTATTTTCTTTAGTCAATACATCACCAGCAGTTCTCCAAATGCTCTTCACATGCTCATGTATCTGCAGGGCTTGGGCTTCCCAAGCCATTTAACCTGGTTTTCTAAAGAAAGGAGGCTGTTGCAATTGTGTCATTCATTTACTGCTCAATACCCAAATTTTAACGTATTAATTCTTCAGCCAACTGCAATTGAACTTAATATATCATAGATTTTCTGAAAAGATGCAGCTGGAGAGGAGGGAGAGACCTAAGTTATCATTTTCCCACTTCCTCTGAAAAGATGTTGAGTTAAGGTCCACCCTGTTTTCCATCGGGTTTGTCCTAGCCAGGCAGCCTGGCCAGCACGTACCCACCTAGGGACGAGTCATGATGGATGTAGCCTGATAGCCGTCAGCAAAGAGCTGAGATTGCTGAGCCCTGGGGGAGACTGGCAGTGGGGAGAGTTGGGGACAAGGACAGAGGGAAGGGAGGGTCATGGGAAGAAGAAGCAGGCTCTATTGTAGTGGATGTGAAGGGATTGAAACTATAGAAATTAACATAGAAATTACCAATTTAATTAACTGAAAAGCAGGTTTCATTAATTTCACTGTTCACAGAACAATGTGTTGAACAAAGAAATTAGTATTCAGCATCTCAGTAGCTTTATAATGGTAGGTTGAGAGGAAATGGAAAGAAGTTAATTTTACTCTCCAAAAATTGTGTTTTGTTAATGCAAACCTGACTTCAGCCTTATTGGCAGCATTGAAATTTCCAGATGCTTTTATTAAGGAAACTATGTCCTCAAGCAGACCTGCAGGTAGAAGGTAGCTTTACCCCCTGCCTAGCTTTACCCCCAGTAGTCAGTACTGTAGGTATTTTGTTAAAATTAAACTCTTGGAAGTAGGAGCAAGAAAATAATGTGACATTTTTTGAAAAAACAGCAAAACTGGTTGTGATCCTGATGCACTCTCACAGAACATCTTGAAATCACTTTGTGAAAGCCTGCTGTTTCAGGCAAGCCTGAGAGGCACCACAACACAGATGGGGAAGGAAAAAGAAATAAAGAAAGAGGAAAACAAACACTTTCCCTGTTGCCTTCCTTCCCCAAAGGCAGGGAAAGAGCATCTGGAGGGCTGCCCTTACATCTCAGTTGGATGAGGTGAGCGCAGCCCCGCTGACTAATTTGGTGCAGGCAGCAGTCTCTGCATTTGTCACTGCTCAAAGGAATCCCAGGAATTTTTACTTTCTGGTTTATTAGTAGATTTGTAGAATTGATACTGTTCTTTAGCACACTTGCTGTGCTGTGTAACAAACCAGCTCCTAGCACTTCAAAACAAGCAAGCACTTGTTTAATTTGATTGTTTCCCTTTGAAGATGTATACATATATGCACATATGTGCGTATATATATATGAAATTCAGGTTTTCATATCATAGCATCTAATTAACAAAAATCAACCATCTCTACTGAAAACAGCCATAATTTTACCTAAATACTGCAGCATCTTCTTACTGCTGGTCTGTGACATTTGTAGAAAGCAGCAGATTGAATCTGAAAGCACGTAAGAGGATTTGTGCTCTATTAAGTGTGGAAAATAAACCAGAAGAAGCAGCTCAATTTTCAGTGTTGTCTGCAAACATTGTCCTGCCAAATTGCATGGAAATGGGCAGAAGGTTTGACATGCTATTCTAAAAGGAAAATTCCCTCCAGAAATTAGAGGTGGCAGCAAAATATCTCTTTATTTCCTTCTCCTTAAAAAAACCCCCATGTTTTTCCTCCTCCCCTAAAAAAATAACCTTTTTTTTCTCCTCTTCTGACACCCTTTAATTAAGGGTGACACTGCACACTATAGGTTGCGTGGCTGAGTGGACGCCTACCCCTGCCAAGCGATGCGGCATCCCGCCGAGCATCAGCAAAAAACCCCCAGCGTCCATCCCAGCCTGGGTACCAGATTAGGAGAGGGAGGAGATGCACATCTAGGTGTAAATACAGTGTCTCTCAAAGAAATTTCAGAGCATGATACATGTTGCTTAGTCCCAGAAAGGATTTTATTCTTGTCTGCAAGGTGACATGCAATGTTGCCAATGTTTCTCAATGAGGGCCACCACCACATCAAAACCAAAACAAACAGAAGGTGCCAGAAAAGCCTTCCAGACACTGCCTGAGGCCAAGGAAGTGTGGGACTTGCTGCCCAGGACCTTGTCTGCCCTTAGGGCTGGCCTGGCATCCACCACCAGCCATGGGATGCCAGGAATCTTGGAGGCACTGAAGCAGCAGTGGGTGGGCTGTGTAGCCAGGGGATGGGAAGAGACTGTTTGAAAAACTAAATTTCTGCAGTGAAAGGGTAAAATCCAAAAGGCACTGAAATAAAAATGCATCACTGGTGTCAACAGAGACTTGGCCAGTAACTTAAATCACCTACATGAATTTATATGGATTGGTATTTAAAGCTAACACCGTATTAAATTTCAGATAGCAATCACCACATAACTGTCTCCTGACATTGCATCTGATATGCCAAACATGGCATACCGTTCAAATAATGCTTTCTTCTCAGTTTTCTTTCAGCCTAATCTTCATCATACCTGGTACACTCAAGGGACTGCAGACCACAGAGAGAGAGAGAGAGAGAGGTAAAATCTGAATAATGCTGCCTGATGCATGAAGTAATACTCGTTTACATAGGGCATGAAGAAGCAAAGTCTTTAAGAATTCTAATACATGTGGATAAAATCATTGTAGTTGTGCAAGCCTATCAGTTACAGGAAGATTATCTGGAAAGAAAACAACAACAAAAAAATCTGAACTAGCACTGCTGTCATCAGTCAAGTTGCACCCAAAAAGATTCCTGAGGATATATGATGTGGAACAGAATTTGAGTTCTTAGTTTTGCTCACTTGAAAATACAGAAGGGCTGACTGCTTTGCAAGAAGTTTTAAAGACTCTGCTCTAAACCTTCTGACAAATTTCAAAAGGAAGCAATGCTGTTAAGAGAGCAGAGCTGCCCCTGCCGCTCTGACGCCTACCCAGCCTGTGTGGTGGAAGAGCTGCAGGGTTAGGGTTGTGTACACAGAGCTGTACACCCTGCGGTTCCATTATACAGCTCTCATTGTACCCTGAAGCGTGTTCACCCTGTAACATCCTGTAGGTAGCTGCGAAAGTATTAAACCCTTGATTTAACCTCGTGATATCTGAAAACTACTGCATCAAATGTGAAGGAAACTGGTTGATTTTCCACTCTTAAACAGAGCTCTTTATTCTCTTTCCAGTAACCCAGCAAAGTGGCTAGGTGGCAGATGAGGATTTTTGTGATGCCTAACCAGAAAGCAGAGGCCACGGAGGTTTATTTCAGGATGCAGCACAGCAGCCAAAGGACTGACCTATGGCAAAGACACTGGTTTGAGGCTCAGGGTGCAGAAGGTCCACTCCTAACTCTGTCATACCCTGTAAGTGTGATGTGATGTTAGCTAAAACGTATGCCCAAGAAAAAGGTCAGAGAATCACAGAATCACAGAATGTTAGGGGTTGGAAGGGACCTCAAAGATCATCTAGTCCAGACCCCCTGCCAGAGCAGGATCACCTACAACAGATCACACAGGAATGCGTCCAGGCGGCTTTTGAATGTCTCCAAAGAAGGAGACTCCACAACCCCCCTGGGCAGCCCGTTCCAGTGCTCTGTCACCCTCACCGTGAAAAAGTTTTTTCTAATATTTTTATGGAATCTCCTATGTTCCAACTTGTACCCATTGCCCCTTGTCCTGTCATTGGATGTCACTGAAAAGAGCCTGGCTCCATCCTCCTGACACTCGCCCTTGACATATTTATAGACATTTATGAGGTCACCCCTCAGTCTCCTCTTCTCCAAACTAAAGAGACCCAGCTCCTTCAGCCTTTCCTCGTAAGGGAGATGTTCCACTCCCTTAATCATCTTGGTGGCTCTGCGCTGGACTCTCAGGTGCTAAAAAGCTAAGGCTTGTCTCCCAAATCAGTGCTGGCTGTCACCCTGGCCAACTAGGCAGGGTGTTGGGAGCTCCAGGCACTGGGAAGGGCAGATCCAGAGCAATGCAGTTGCTGACCACAGGCAGACCAGAAGGCAGAGGGCTCAAACATGAGCCTTCTGTACCCACACATCAGCAGTTCTGTTACCCTGCTAAAGAGTAAGTGCTACCACCACCCCAAATCCCCCCCAGCACCTGTACTCCTTTCTTTTTCAAATAATAAACCTGATCCAGCAGTGCCAGTGCTCTCCACCTTGCACCTGTACTGTGAGAATACAGTGGCTGGAGAGACAAACCAGGAGATTTGGGTCGTGTTTCCTCCTCAGCAGGAAGGAGATCAAAGCTGTATCTGCTGCTGCCTTGCAGCTTGCCTGGCCTGAGTGCCACTTCCCTTCACGTCACAGAGAAAGGCACAAGGTTTGACTTTGCAGTCCAAGTCCCTGGGCACCACTGAGGGCTTAGAAGTCCTGGAGGCTCGACCTGGTGTCCACAGGACTTTGTGCACCTCAGGCAACAGTCACTGAATAAATACAGAAAGAGATTAGAGCACAGGGACCAAGCCCAGGTCCCCTTGCCCCCTCCCAACACACAGCCAAGAGCTTTACCAGGATGCAGAGTCTGGCTCCCTCTTGTGCTCTCTCCTTTTAACAAATTAATTTAGGAAATATGATGCTATAGAATATTTTAACAGGTGGTCTAAAAGCACCTCTAATGTAGGGCTGGGGCCCTCACACACACTGCTCTGAACTTGAAGCTGTTCAGGTAAAGAATTCAGCTTCCCACTCAGCTAGGTGAGCATGCTTTTGGACAGAAAAAAAAAAAAGTGGAATAGGAGTACCAAAAGGGTTTTTACATTCTAGTCTTTTTGCAGAAGACTGTCAGCGTGAGATGCGTTTGCAGAGCCTGGTAGGGAAGACATTTCTCTGCAGAGATGCTCGCTTCAGCTCTCCGCCAGCATGTAGGTTAGAAATTTGCAAAGGCAGAAGCCAGTGATAAGACATGACATTTCTAGTGTTTTACAGAAGGTGTCATTGTTGCACTGTTCTGTTTGATTAATTCCTCACTGGTGTTCAGCATGCTGTGAGTCACTTTGGAAAATTAATCTTTTTTCTTTCTCATTCAGCTACAGTCTATCCCGTATTAAACTCAAGATTAAATATTTCCTCTCACTGAATTTAACTATACATATAGACAAATATCACAGGCTACTTCTCCATTTCCTTGTAAAGAAGATTAATCAAGCGTGTGTAATCTCACAGAATCTAACCTTACATTTCTGGTAATAAAAAGGAAATCTCTGCTTTAACCCGGTGTCACTAGAAAACATGTTGGAAAGAGTGTTATCTGCACCCTTTTGCCATATCCAGCACGCCTGTGCTTAGGAATGCTTTGATCATGATAGGGGTGTTGGGAGTACAGAAGCTCCTGAGAACATATGTGGCCTCCGTAACATGTCTAGCGGACATCGGGAATCTGCTGGCTACCCCTGTTCAGAGACATCACAGTGGTTATCACAAATACCCCACACATGCCTCTCTGAAGAATGCCTGACTTCTTGCTCAGAGAATTAGAGCAGGGAAAATGGTTAACATACAAAAATAACAAGACCCTAAAGTCATTTCTGCTGTGGTTGCTGAGGATGCCAAATGCCCACTTCTAGTTTTATCCTCACAACCCAGAGTCATCCTTGACTCTAGCATTGCTATAGTTATATTTGACATAATACCTTTGTTCCAGCACTTCTTCTTCAAATGAGCTATGATCATGATGCTGCCATTTCCCCATATTAAATCTTGCCATGGACACTCACCTCACCCACAAGTGATTCTTGACTCTCCACATGCTTTCAGCAAAGTAAATGTGAAGCCAGGCCATAGAAACAAGAGCAAAATGAGCTGAGGACTGCCTTTCCTGAAGAGAAATGGGCCATCCAATACCTAGACCCTGCTACTGAGTAGAGAAAAAGACTGATCCAGTTCCCTGCCAGAACTAAGATTAGTCTTCCCTTGTTTGCAGCCAGATTAAGGAAATAGTTAATACTGATCCACATGGTTTTCAGATGTGGAACTTAACTGTGATCTCCCAGGGCATATGTGCTTATACTTTTTGACAGCATGTCTCTCTAATATTGTATGGCTCTTTCCCATATGGTAGGGGGCTGAGTAGTGAACAGGTGTCATCCACTTTTGGGACTGCTCTTGTCAAGGTGAGAGCAGCTAAAATGCATTGCCAGCTCCCAGCTAGTGGGTACTTCAGCCTATGCAGTTCTCTCTCAAGCACAGGAGCCCCTAGATCGTACTAGGGGAGTAGATGAGACTCCTTTTCCGCTCACCAACACTGAGCTGAGATGGGATTTTTTCTGCCTTTCTGTTTCTTTTTTTGTACAAAAAAAAAAAAACCAAACCAACCACCACAAAACAACCCAACCCACTACCCAAACATCAGTTCACATTACTTGAGATCACTTCCAGATTATGTATCTGAAATCAAGACGGGAAACTTGACCTGATTCCTTCCCAGCCTGCTCCAGGTAAAAGCATGTCTTAATTGATTAAAAGCCAAGCCAGTATGTGTTTGTCATAATGTAGACTTGTACTAATACCTGCTTTGTCTAACAGCATTTCTGCCTCAGATTAATGCCATCCTGATATATTCAAATTGTCTTGGTTGGCCAAACAAGAGTTATGGCCTCCATGGTTCCTTCCTTTTGGGAGTCCTAAAGCACTTTGCTTATACTCCTTAAGTGAATTTCGTAAAAGATGCTGTCAAGTAGTCAAGCATTGGTCTTTAGTATAGAAATAGCACTGATGTACAACTTCTGTTCCCCTGAGCTGCTCTCTTCTCCATACTAGAGCTGAAGACCAAAAAAAGCAAGGAAGAAAACAAAAATTAAACCATAACCCTCCAGTTAAATATCTAAAATTACACAGCTATTTCTGATCACTACACTGGTAGGAATCAGTTAGGAATGAGGCAGCAGTAACACTTGGATATTAGTGTCATATACAGGGCCCACAGTGGTCAGAGTCTCCCACCTGAGACACTAACAGGCAATTCACCCTCTTTGCAGGTTATACAAAAAGGCAGGACTGGAAAAAGGCAAGAGGAAAGGACTATGATGTGGAACAAAGGAACATCAGCAGAAATTACTTGCTTAAGATCATAAAAGCAGGAACTAGGTTATAGACCCGGATCAATGTCTTGCTAGCACCACCAGCCATTAAACCTCCAGGATGAAAACCAAGGTGTACCAATGCTACCTTGCTCGAACGTGCCCACACACTGACTCCTATGACCTGTAAAGTTCCACTGGGCCAAGAGCTGGCTTCCTGCTGTCCACAGAGCACCACAAAGCTGAAGAACCGTACTGCACCCTCCTGTTTGACTCTCCCTCATCCCTCCCAGCTGCCCGCTGAGTTCCCTCATGGTGTATAATTAGTTCTGAGCCTTTCATTACTCTTCCAGATTTGGTCAAAAATATCTCAAGTGTCTTGAAAGCCTTATCCCCTAGAAAGGGATAAGACAGTGAAAGCAAATGAGGCATTTTCTTTAGAAACTAGGTTAAAAATGCTTCTTCCTCTTGAACTGTATTAGCAGCAAATTCTTGCTCCTGCAAGTACTGCCTGTTACTCTGTAACTGACTGCTGGCACATCACTTAAGTGAGTGTGAGAGAAGCACCAATGATCTGGAAGCACTTGAGGATGGGTGAAAAACCATCTGTCTGGCTGGTGTCCTAACTCTGCATGACCTTGACTAAGTCTCTCTGCCTCTCTCTTTGTGAAGTTTCTTCATCTGGGAAACAGAGACAGCAACCCCCCCTCTGGTTGACTTTCACTGGTTAGCATTTTCTATTTGCCTTCAGATCGCTCTAAGTGGCAGTACATGGATAAGTTTTATTGAAATTTCTTTCAGCTGCTGTTCATAATCACTCTTCTTCCTGAGTGTGGGGAAGAGCAAGTGTTAACCATCCCTGTTATCACCCCAGACTGATCAGTGACTGTCACTGAGACATAGTCACAATATCAGTGACTAGCCTCTGCAGAGACCTCTAATGCCCTGGCATTAGGCCCAGTAGTAGGATAAAGTATAATTAGCAAGTTGTGTGTATCTCAGATATGAAGTTTATTATGTACAGGAAGTTTGTCTTGCCTGTGAATGTTTCCCAGATTCATGAACTAGCTTGGCAGGCAGGCTCAGGAGCAGCTGCATCAACACAGCAGTGGGAATGATTGATCAGGGCTCTTCCTAGTCCCAGCTCACAGCTGAAGTCAAATCATCATGAAGCTATTTCCTAAGGTACTTCCCTATTCGTGGTTTGGAGCCTTTTGCTGAGTACACACAGTTTATCAAACCACTACAGCTTAATATTTGACTCTTTTGGATGCTTCTTCACAGCTATATGATATGTATGTGACAAATTCACAGTTCTCCTACTCACCAAGTCACATCAAAGATTCTTGACTTGCCCCAGAGTCCCTACAGCCTGCAGCTGTCCCTGACCAACAGCAGACATGTTCAGCCTTTCTGAATTTTGCTCATTTTAGCAGTCAGTGGCTTATCAACCAGCAACTTATTACACAACTGTCTCCCAAATGCTTTCCGTCTTAAATACTTGCATCTTCCCTATGACACCACATGGCAGCTCCAGGTTGCTGGCAACAGCTGTGCTCTGGGGGGCACTGCAGATATGGGGAAATCAGGAAGGTTTGCCCAGGGTGAAGAGGACATGACCCATGATGGCACAGGGAGAGGAGACCAGCCCCAAAAGCCCTTCCTAAGGTGCAGCACAGTGCCCTGCACCTGCTGCAGGGTACAGAAGCCATCACATCAGCACAGCCTTGCCTCATGCCCTGGTGACAATAGCATTTAAGAGCTCTAACCTCAGGAGCAACCTGTTTTCCTTTCATAGTGTAATTCATTTGCAGAACATGGTATTTAGGATCAAAGCCCGGCACTGCTACACAAAGCAGTTTAAGTTGCTCAGCTCTCCTTATCGAAATTTGAGTGAACATAGACACAAACTGTCACCAGGAGCATGTGTAAAACAGCACCTTCCAGAGAAAACCCACTTCTGGGGCTCACAAAACCGCTCCTTTGATTAAACAGTGAATTCAGCCTCACACCATTAACCCAGCAGGCAGGGGATTTGCTTGCTTTTGTCAAATGCACCCAGACAACTCTGCGGTGTGTTTGGAGAAGCTGCCCCAGACCAAATGCTCACACTGCAGCCGACAGCTTTGGATGAGACGCTGACTCCAGGGGCTACTGACAGATGAGAAGGCAGCAGCCTTTATTCCCATTAGCATCTGTCCTAAGCAAATGTGCACTCTCATCATAAAGCCTGGAAACTAAATCCATGGGGAAATGTGCACAAAAAGGCTGAACAGATAATCCTATCAGTCCACTTAAACGGGAATCTGAGTCAACAAATGTAATGAACTGAGGTCAGTGGACCACGCAGATGCCAGAAGAGCCTCTCACTGCTGCATTATGTCCTGCAGTCCCTTGAGGCCGCACAGGCAGTTTTAATGCAATAAACTGGTTCTCCGGGCACAGAATTTCACCACTAGATGTCAATGGTATCTGAGCTTTCAAAAGGGAAGCTATTTGTAGGAGAAGGTTAGCTGCTGGAAAAGTTTGTTCTAGTCGGCAGCAGCTTTTGCTGCAACTAACCATAGTCAACCAAGCCCTTTGCTTGGTCAAAATGGTGATGTGCTCTTTGCAGAGACCTTTTTTGTTCTTTTGCATAAGAACCCTGCCTTTCTTTTAGTAACACATGGCTCTGGCAGTTTCTTGTCTAGTTATTTATGGGAAATGATACCTACCTGTGCTGTGTTACTATCTCTCTGTGTTCTCTGAAAACCTTAACATTGAGCCTAAGTCTTTCCTCATTCGCATCTGTACAAAGACAAAGTTCCTTGGAGTCACTCAAATTACTCCAAGGAAGATATCAAGTTAGCAAAAAGCACTAAACTAAACTACATTATACTCTTCAGCAGGAACTCTTATTTAAAAGTAAAGTGAACTACCTTACTTAAAATGAAATAAACCTCATTAATTAAGCACTAAACAAGAGTGTCTAAATGCATTTCAGACATATGGATTTTTTCAGATTTGCATGTTATTTTCCCCTAATAGTTCTCCCCTGTTCTTCCTCTGCTATGTTGGACATGTTCAATTCATTTCCAGTCCTGTGTTATGCCTCTCTGCCAGCTCCTACCATCACATCATCATCTACTTGGACTTAAAAGTGGCCTCCAACCTATGATGTGCCCTGAAGCTGGAGCACATAGCTATAGCCTCGAGCCAAGGTCAATGCTGGCAGCTGGCATCAGCCACAACAGTTTTCATCCCCGTGAGTGTAACAGGGCACCCAATACCCAGCAGGTCTGCCTGGCCCTCTTCTGGCACTGCATCATGACAAGACATGATGGTCTTATATGCAGCCAGCATCAGTAGCAGATAAAGCAGTTTGCCATATGTCACAGCTGGCAGTATCTCTCTCAAGGGGCACTTCACCACTTAGGTAAAATGGGTGCCACTCAGCAGGATCAATGGCAGGACTTTTCCTTTCCTTTTTTTTTAAGTTGTTTTGTTATTGTTGTTGCAGTGCCATTTACCACATGCCTAATTACTGCAGTGTATGAAGAGGCTGTTTGCAATCGTTAACCATTTTTTCTTTATAACTGAGCTCTAAACCAGCTCTTCCTGCCACTGTGGACAGGAAAGGACTTGCACTGGGGACAGCAACAGCAGGAGACCAAGACAAAAAGCTGCAGCTTTTATAAGCCCTGACAACTTTCTGCAAGAAAATCTGTTCAAAAGACTAGGCAACCTATAATCCACCTGCTTGCACAAATCATGTTTTTAGACCCACCTATTCAAAGCAGGCTATCTCAGTGACTGTCCTTCAGCGTGCTTTAGCTCATCTGGTTCTCTTAAAAAACATTCTATGATCTTCATGTCTTGCTCATGTGTTTCTCTGAAGTTACACCACTGAATCCATGTTTTCATGCTAAAAAAGGGTAAAGTAAATTTGGTTTTCCAATAAAGTTTTATTTTAAACTACGCTGATTCACCATCTCTTTAGCACCCCCAGGACTACTCTGACTACAGACCTACTATAGAGATAAGAACTGAAACCTTACAGAGAAGTACTAATGGCACCAGGACCATAAAGAGCACTAAAGTCAGCACAAAAAGATCTCTTGTTAGGAAACAGCCCTACTTACACACAAACCCAGCACTATCTACATCTCCCTGCAAAGTAACAACTTAAATAGCCAGATATCCAGGTGCAATCAATCAGATCCATGCAGAGAACACAAAGGAAGAACTTGCCTCTCACTTGCTGGGTTTATGTAACCTCCTGAATGGCTCTTCTCTTTCTGGACCCCCAAATGGGGTTTTTCCTGGATTTTAACCGTTTCCTCTAGTATTGCTATGCTTTTCTTAATGGGGAGGTAAGGACAAGGATTACCTCTACCCTGAGGATCCCCCTGGGGAAGTGGGATCTGGAAAGGGCCAGCAGCACCCTTCAGAGCAAAGGAAGCTTTGCAAGGCTTTCAAGATGATGATGCCCCTTTCCCTCCCCCTATAGTCTGCCTGGGATAAGAAAGACATGGGAAAAAAAAAACAACACGCTGAAGCCCAGCCAGTTGCCAAAATCCATGGATTTGCAAAGATCTTGGTGCCTCTGCAATTAAGTGGCAGTACAGACCTCCTGAGAGGACAACTAGCTGCAATGGGCAGGGAAAATTAAAACTGTGTAGACTGTTATCATTGCCATTCTTTGACTTCCTAAAGGCTCTGAGGCCAGGCTGCTGCTCAAGCTCACTTTTGCCAGGCTTTCTGGACATTTACAAGGGTCTTATGAAATCCCTGTCCTTCTTCCAGATGAGGGAATGCAGAGAACACCTCTCCTTGCTTCAAAAATGATTAATTTAGCCTTGCTTTGCAGGCCTCCCCAGTTCTCCTGATTTTAACGGCACTGCACTAACTCAGATACAACTAAAGGTGTTTCACAGTATTACCATACCCATGCACATAGGGTGCCATCACACAGCTCTCCAGTGTGAAATGGTGGTCGTTGTAGGTGCAGAGGTAGATAGCACTTTGAGCCAGAGGAAGACTTACCTTCTTTGAGTTTTGCTGTGTAAGTTGGCTGTCAAACCCATGGCAGAAGAGAGCAGGACTCCAGGGCAGATGCTTCATGTGGCTTGAGAGCCCGCTGGGATGTGAAACACAGCAAATATTCAGAAGGTTTGCTTTTCAGGCAGTGGGTTTTTTTCCACTGAGAAGAGGGAATCGCCTCTAAATAGAGTAGGGCAGTTGTCCCCATGCAGGTCAGTCCCACTCTGCACAGAGGGTTGTGTTGTGCCCTGAGCAAACTGCCCCCACCTGCTGCCTCTCACCTTCCCACAGCTGCTGCAGGGACAGCTCATCACAGGCCTCTCTAACCACTTCAGTTAAAACTCAGAGCACATGGAGCACCTTAAATTGCAGGTCTCTGCCAATAAAGATCTTTCTAGTCAAAAAATAGAGAAGCCCTTGTCTGAATAGCTCAGCAAGATGGTCTGAAGGGCCAACTTCTGGAGTGCAGGAGCCTCTTTTTGTGGCTCTTCTAGCACAGCTGGATCTGTAAGGCAGCTATCCTCAGCGTTATACCTTCCCATTTGCAAATCGTCTTAAAGGTATCATCACTCTCTCTTCTTGTGACAACCTCTAAGCAAGGTTGATGGATGGAAGGAAAGGCCTTCTGTGCAAAGTTACCTGCCTGCACGCAGCTACATGTGGCTTGAAGTAATCCAGCTGACTAACTGCAACAGGTTAGGAGATACTACCCAGGTCTCCTTCTGGGTTACACTTAGGAGAGCAATGATCTCCAATGAAAGGACAGTGATGGACAGCTGGGAACCTAAATTCTTCAGCTTGCACAGCTGGACCTGGAAAAGGATGTCTGACTGTAAAGTATCTTTATAGAGCTGTGTCAACAGTTTAGGCTTGTACTGTTTTAATTATTCCAGTTAAAATTCTCCCTACCTGTATATCAATACCACCACAAACACTTTGTAGGTGAGGCTTAAAACTAATAAAGCTGCAAGCATTTAGAGGAGCAAGTACTGCCTATATGTAAAGCACTTCGAAGAGACATCACACAGAGGTTCAGCTTAGTGGTTCCCAGGGTTTGCAAGTGGAAATGGTGGAAGGACAAGACAAGCCTCAGCTGCATTACAGAGCACTAGCAGCTCATCAGGGGTTCTGCCTTCCCTGCTGCAGATCAGCTGAGAGGAGGGAGAGGAAACCACAACAGCAGGGATGCCTGATGACAGGGAAAAGCATCTGCTGTCCTCAGTAAGAGTATCAAGTGCCAATAAGCAGACTCCAGAGGATATGAAGATAGATCTACTCCTTTGCTCTCCCACAGGGACTTCTCATGGTGGCTCCAGGCCCCTCTTAGACTGTGCCATGATGATAAGGCACAGCTGAGACCCCATTAACATCATCCTTGCTTCTGAAACATCAGTACCAGTGAGTCCCACCTACCAAAGATGGATGAGCAGCTCTGAACAGGGTGAGGCTCCTGAGCCTCTACGTGGGTCTGCATCCACCTCACAAACACAATGAGGGTTTGCGGAACTGAATGACTGGAAGTAAAGTATTCCAGTTAGGAACAGTACATACGGGTGATAGGCATGAAGGCAAAAAGCTCAGACTTAATTAAGGTAGTTTTTATATTTTTAAAAGCAATATTAAAAAACACTGGAAAATGCAAGATAAATGTAACAGTTGCTTCTACAAGTTTCAACCTTGTATTGCTTGGCCATTTTGACATAAATTATTGCTTACTAGCGCTCATAAATACACGACACAATAATATGTACAGAGGCAGACAAGCATGAAATATGAAAAGGAAAACATTATCAATGTTCATTCTGGTAAATCAGATTATTTCATACATACCAGGTCTTATAACAGTGGATAACTACTAGCTGTAGTCCCTGAGAAGTTAGGTAAATATCTTGATTTGGGGTTTTCTATTTTATTACTTTGAATGCAAGCTGACAGCATTATGGCACTCAGAGAGAACGGAACAGGCAGGTGTTCTTACCTCAGCTCATTGACTTCATCCCAGTATTTAACAGTGTATAAGATGACAATAAATAGACTATGCAAATAAATATTACTCTGGTAAAATGTTTAGTATTTACATCTTTCTTTGTAATTTTACAGCAGCATGTCTTATTATTTCTGATAACACCTTTTTCTTTGCCACTGTCATGCAAATGTGATTTATTTCTATCTGAGATGGGGCTAGAATCTAAAAGCTATGTCATAAAACATCTAAATTTGATGCAACAAAATCCTACACCAGAGGTATAGAGAGACCCAGCTTTTTCCTTTTTCTGTCTAATTACTCCTCCTAGCTACTAAAGAAAATATGCAGAGTATTTAATCCCAGGTGCAATTGCAATAAACTGAAAAGATTAATGATTTTTTTTCCTATGTAACATAATTGCACTATTGAAGGATTTAAAAAAAAATCACACAATATCACCAGTTCCGGACCCTGGCAAAGGCTGTATAGTGTCCACCCTCCCTTTCAAAGGGTTTACTTCTAGCTCTCCCAGCCACCACACCTTCAAACTGCTTACCAGTCTGCAGCCCAGCTCTGCAATACTTCACCTGTTCAACAAAGACTCTGAAGGGCCTTTTTTATTAGACATATTAGCTACCGATTTGGCCTATTTGCCTTTCTTTTATGGCAAAAATTATAAGGTCTATATATTCAATGCGAAATTGATGCACCATGTTGGCCTCTCAGACCATAAATTTATATCCAAGTTATACAGGCCACTATGAAAATTAGTTTGTAAAGTCTTAAACAGTAGTCTAATTAGCCATAAAAAACCAAGGTTAATGCTGGCTATGTGCCTTCAAACCAATGCTATGCCAGCTGCAAGGGGTACACACCACCTCATTTAGTATAGTTAGGGCAGTGCAGATAGCCCATACCTCGGCTGGCTTGAAGCCTACTGGTACAAGTTAACCCTTCCACTTACTTCAAGCATTTAGAACTGGCAGTGAGGAGCCTTCAAGGTGGCTCTAGTATGCTTTTAAATCATAGCCTGAGCACATTTGTAGGTCTTTTCTTCTTCTTCTTTTTTTCTTTTTTCTTTTTTTTTTTCCCCTTCTCTCATTTCCTTGTCTTTATTCTCCTGTGGCACTGCTGCTGCTTCATCAGTAGTAACTACCAAAACTATCACAGAGCCAAATGCAGCAGAATGAGAAACAGCTCCACTTTCTCACCCTGAATACCTTCCAATGCTCCCTCTCCTACAGATTTCAACAGAAGAACTTGGGGACTAGAGTGTTACAGCACACGAGCAAAAGCATGCAGGCTGCTCTACATACAGGCTCCTAAAAATAATGCCGCAGTAAAAAAGATTTCACAAGAGGGAGCTCAAAACCCAGCAAACCACCAAGGAAATGCAGCTAGGGTGGGGATTCAGGGAGTGCTGTAGCCAGAGAAGAACTGCAATAACACAAGCAGCAAATTGTATCCGGTTTGTGTTCTTACACTGCAAAAAGGAGCCCACCACTGCCAGTATCCTCATCTGAACAGTTTTGGTCTTTTTGCACAAAAGAGTTATTTACAGTATGTGCAGTCACATCTACAGAAGAACATAGGAAATTTTTACTCCATGGCCAGCAAGAGTTTATTTTTTTTCTTTTTACTGGGTAAAAAGAACATTTTTTCTAAAAAAAAAAATCATATAATATTTGATAATAACAAAGTACAAGCAAATACATTTCTGAAACATCTGTTTCCTTTACAGTAGGTCTATACAATATTTCACAGATGGGAAAACCAAATGCATTCTACAGATTCCCCCACAGACTACCTGTTAAAGCTGCGTTTTAAAAATCCCTTTAAACCAGAGATAACACAATGATGAAGAGCATATGCTATCTCAGTATTCCCACATCTCACTAAAGGAGCATTTTCTTGCAAGTCTTCCTCATGTGGAAAATACACAATAGATACGGGCAAGCAATGCGATGTATCTTCCCTGCTCTGTAAAGGGACTGTAACTGTGAGGCAGTGTACAAACACACGTGTGCCAGAGCAGCACACTGCACATTGCCTCTGGCATTCATTAGGTTACTTCAGAGCAACTTCTTAGCACTGAAAACCAGAGCTACGGTGATGGTGGTGATTAGATGTAGGTCAACTGTAGACAAGACTTTAGAAATGCTGCCTCAGTACATGCCCAGAAGTAGTACTTTTAGCAACATGAAAATTGGCTAGGGGAGGAGTGTGAGAGGGACAGAAGCAGTAAAGGGACCCTGATGCTGATAGCCCAGTGTGTATGCAGGTAATTACACTGGTACCTGGTCAGGTGTACCCTTTTGTTCTTTAAAAACTAAAGTGTGTGCAAGTTAGGTGAAATTTTACCTGCTGAAAGAGTACTTCCAAGAGGCAAGTTAGGAATGTAGGTGGATCCATGTATTGGCTCTGAATAGACAGCAAGGAGGCTGTAATCCAACAGAAAACAAAGCTCCTGCTATAATAATTTATAACACGTTAACTGCAAGAGGCGATACTGTATTTGAGATAAGTGAAAAGGATGAAAATAACATGATTTCAGTGTACAAACAATTGTGTCCATGAATGGCAACCAAAGTGGATTGGCTCTACAGCTCTAGAAAGTGGACTCTTAAGGGACCATAACAGCGTGAACTGTTTACTGCTGACCTCCACATCACGACACGCTTCTGAGTTTCATCTGGTGCACTGCCTTTTTATATTCCCATTCTTGGTTGTCCGCACTTAGCTCAAATAAGATCCTCCAGTGGACTCAGGGGAGCTGCACAGATTGCACGGTATTTTGGCAACAATGCTTTGGCAGCCTTGAATTAGTGAGATACGTACTGTGGTGAACTGAGAATCAATCCCCTTGTGGCATGTTGCTTGCTGAAATGTTTTCTGCTGTGACACAATGATTCCTTTCATTCTAATACTGGCAGAATCTGCATTGAAAGCTACACTGGACCGAACAATATTTTCACAGAAACCAAGCTCCTGAGCTCAAAGGACGTTGCTGCGCTCCCTCCCATCCTTGTGGGGATGGCACCAAGCTTGCCCTGCAACTCTGTGAGCAGCTCCTTTGCTGGCTCTTGCCCGATTTTCCTGTGCATGTTGTGTGAGCTACTGATAAAACTCAGTAAAAAACTCAGTAGAACTGTTCTTGTATAGGGAAGCAACATGCTTGGCATAAACATTCACTTAATTCAAAGTGCTGCAGTTACAAGGTTATACGAAGCTGTGTACGCTCACACTCGCGGCTCTATCCTGTGAGAAAGCTCAAACAGAGCTTGCTGGTTGTCAATGACATGCAGGTGATGGACGTATGGCTTCAGCTCATGATGCTCTTTTGAAGGAACTTCATTGCCTGCAAGACAAGAGAAAGGGGATGGATCAGAAAATCATGCCTTGCCTGATTTTCTCTCCTGTGTGTTACAAAGTCCCTGGTGCACCTGTCAGGTGCTAGACAGTCACAAAAAAGATGACCAGTGATCCAAAAGACTTTCTGTTTAAGTGCAATGCATGAGGTAACAGCTAGATACAGAAAAGAAGAAAGAAAGAAGTAGGCAATGCTGGGCAGCCAGCATGCACAAAGGAGGGACAAGTGGATGGCAAGAACCTGACTTTTCCCAAGTAGATTTACTCCTGCTGGCAGTACAGGCAGTCCATCCTCTATAGGGGTGGTTCAAGGTTTCCTTTGTGCTGCTCTGGCAGCACAACAGAACCTTCAGCAGGGGTGGGCAACCCAGCCTGTAACTTTTAAACAACCTTAACGCAAGTACACAAGACAGCAGGCCCCAGATAATTTCCTTCAGAGCAGGTGAAAGGTGACAGCACAGCAGATGGATATGAAAGCTCTTCAAAGCTGCTCTGACAGGCCCCCGCATTTTGATCTGTTATGCTTTTGATTTCTGATCTAGTAACAAAGGCGAGCGTCATGCTGTCATTTCATGGGAGTTTACACAGCAAAAGGAATTAGATGTGTTACAGACAAACTGAAGGGTGGCTTGAATAGCAGATGTTTTCTGTTACAAGCTTTACGCCCAACATTGGCTTGTGGGAACCTGCTGCCTGTGAAACCCTCCAGCATGGCTGATGACCAGCAGAAGTGGAAAAGGAAAAACTAAGCCCATTGCCACAAGACCCATTAAGATAGGCAGACAAAGCAATGAGATAAGTTTCTGACATGTTGCTGACTGCTGACAAATGAGCAAAGGTTGGAGAGCTCCATTCTAGTCTGTGTCCTCAAGGGATTTTTAATAACATTACCATAAATCAAAAAAGAAAACCCATGAAAATTCCCTGAATCAATCAGCTTAACTCGCACAGCCCTCCCCTCTCCTTTGTTTCATTACCATCCTTTTCTCCACGCTCTCTAGCTACATGAGAAGCTTTCCAAGAGCCAACCATCCCACTTGTTCCTGAAGAGCACTGTATGACACCGTGTAGGTAACATGGGATGTCAATGCAGCCACTTCTGCATGTGGCTGCTAACAGGGCTCCTGGGTAGATATTTTTAAGAGCTATTTCTGAGCACCTATCTAACTTGAGAAATGTGGGAAAGAACAGGACAACATGATAGATTTGTGTCAGGATCCAGAGATGACCCTTTTGTTCTGAGGGGTCCCAGCAGCTGTGCTGAATGTACTGAAAAACATTCGTATTTCTTATTAACACCTGAAATGACAAAAGCTTGAATTATGTTATTTTCTCATCAGGCTGCTTTGCCCAGTTTGGGAAATGCTATTGTTTGCTATCAGGATTTACAATATAAATGTATTATTTCAATTAAAAAGGCATTTTGCTCTTGCTTGGAACCTAATGAGTTTCTTATCCAGAAAGACTTTGGTCTGCAAGCTTAATACACATGATGCAGTTCATAAACAATAATAATATTCCTTTCTTAGTTTTGTTTGAATTTTTCCTACAGTGAGATGCCTGCTGCTCTTAGGCCAATCTGGGAATTGATGCAGTAGGAAGATTCACATTCCAGAGAGCAAAATAAGTCCACTAGACAAGGAAACTGTCCATAAAGTCTCAATAAATATTCCGTGAATTCATTTCATGCCTAAATGAATTTAAGAAAAAAAAAAAAGTGCCTAGAGGATGTCTGTATAAGCTGCTTTTTAAATGCCAGCTTTACAATAAATCAAGTCTGTGGTAAAATAAAATAACAATCACATACTTCCAACTACCAGATTATACGATAAACCTCAAGTATTAACCTTGGATTTATGTTGCAACACTTACAAAACCACTTGGAAAAAAAAAAGGCAAAAACGAGATGAAAGATGTGCAGAGAAGGTGAAAAAAAAATTCACATAATTAAAAAGAACAAAATACTACATGTTAGAATGCTAAATAGGTGACATTCTAACTTACAGAGGCCTGTTTGGATTAATTAATATTTCCTTCAGTATCTGGTTTAACAGAATAAAAATAAAAGGCATTTCCTTCTCCCCCTCCTCCTCTCCCTCTCCTCTCTCTCTCTCAAAATAACCCAAGAATCATAATACTGAGCAGTCTTTGTTTAGAAAAAAAGAGACTGTACATACGCATCATAATTCTATAGAACAAATGTTCAGCAAAGCCCTTAACAGTACCTATCACTCTCCAAGGTACATGTGTTTATACACAAAATTATTATTGTTTTTGTCAGACTCCATGCTGACAGCAGCTGAAAATTCGGCTGGAAAAAAGAAATTATTCAAACTCTTTTTTCCCCCAAGGCTGTGGCTGCAGCACCGTTCTGAACTTCTCTTTGGAAAAGAGATTTTAGCAGCCTCAATAAATGACATGTTTAGTGAGTTTGGCTTAAAAACCAACCACTTCCTAAAGCAGTGTTGGGTTTGTCCCCGTCCTGTGTTTAACCTCTCTTCAGAGAATAAAAAACACTGAGAATGAAAAAAAAAGGTTTCTTCTCTGTGAGCAGCAGAACAAAGTGAGCTGAGGTCTTCAGGCATGGTCCCTTAGGGTTGGATTCTCTGGTGGCTAATAAGGTGGAAACATGAAAATTAAAAAAAAAAAAAGAAAAAAGGTCTTTTGTACAGCTGAGGCACTCGTGACTGTTCCCATCAGTGTAGATCCTCCAGTGTCTAAAGCAGGCAGAGCTCTATTTGCAGACTTCCCCTAGCAGAAGTACTAACACATCCTCCTCTTTTCTACCTAGCCAACTACTTTTGTGAATCCCACAGGATCTTAGTATCTTCAAGACTTCTACCGTTTGTGAAATGTCCTTAAGAATCCAAATTAAGCAAACAGTTGCTCTTGGTGAAAAGCCAAGTGAAAAACTGTGGTAATGAATATCATCTTTCAGCTACTGGAAGCCAAGGCAGCTGTGAATCCATTCCCAAAACACACAGCAGCAGACTAAGGTATCTCAGTTATAGCTGGGAAAGTGAGAAAAAGTAGCGTACATCAGAGGACTCCATTATTAAAGGCAGCTGGCACAGATCTTACACAGTATTTTGAAGAGGTGATAATTTTTGCAGAAAAATAATTTATTAAAAATGTCAAAACTGTTTCTACACACATTTTGTAAAGTAAAACTTCATCCAACTGTGGTTTCTGCTTTGTTGACCTTACAACATTGACATCCCCTCTTGCCAGTTGGTTAAGTAATTTTTAACCACGTTTTGCTGCTGTAGTAAACCTGAGCAAATGGAAAAAAAAGCAGAAAAAACCCCAAACCCGCCCTCAAGGCTGTACAAAGGCAAAATAAGTAGCAAATTTTGACTACTCACCAAACTGGTTATTTCTGCAATGTCTCAATGACCGAACAGTATCTGCAATCATGTGCTGCAAAGACAAGACATAAAACATCAGTGCAAAAAATACAAGATAGATTCTGTTATTACAAAAGCCTGAAAAAATGTTCTTGCCCTACACTGTACTGTAAAAAGCAACTGTAGTAAGGCAGAAAAGGAAGGCAGAAGGAGAAAGCCTTTGCTCTTCGTCTTAGTGAGAATATATCATGAAACAGGATTGGTCTAGAAGGTCCTTATTGATATCACACAGAACAAGAACAACTCCTAGAGAGCCTATGGAAAGTGGTAATGAAAAATAGCTAAACAATTGCTTATTTTTGTTCCTGTGACTTTTATTAAACTGAAAGCCTACAGCAGGGAAGTCCTGTGGACTGGGTGAGTGCTTCTGGGTTCAACGCTGAGTTTTAGTGCATTATCCAGGGCATCTGGCAGTCTGCAACACCTCCTTCTGTCTCCACGTGTTGTCGTAATTAGGCTGTAAGCCCCTTTGTGGCATGGAGTACACCTTAACATATGCTTGTATAATTCCTAGCACAATCAGGCACCAGTATCAGCTAGGCAATCTTCTGCAGTAAGATAACCCACACAAAAAAAGCAGCCCATAGCCTAAATACTGTAGAGCAAGCAACCTGACATCTCTGCAGACATCCACCAAATAAGACTACATTGTAGGTATACTATTTTAAGAAAAGCTGGTGCTAACAGGGATATTGGATGTTTAGTTATAATAAGCAGAGGAAATAAAAGGTTTAAGTTTGGTTTCTAATTCAGGCTGGGGTCCTTAACTTCTGAAAACTTGAAGAAGAATTGTTCACTATAAATCAGTGGAGTGTTGCCCACAAAGTTCTTGAAGCTGATGCTCTTCTCAGCTCTCCCTCAAAAATAAGCAGAGGTGGAAAGGATTAACTGTCTTGAGCTGAGTATGTTTAAGACCAGAATGACGCAGAGCAGCTCATCTCTGAACACCCTGGTAGTGGCTTACAAGGCTCCTTCACAGAAAGCTTATCACAAGAGCACACTTAATGGAAACTTCATATTCCCTTCATCAGTGAATCAAAATAATTTTTCCTGTTACCTGCTGTGCTTCATTTGCCACGAAATCATGCAATCTCTTGTTCTGATGTCCTTGCACTGATTATAATGAGAGGATCTAGATTTCACGATCAATAGTGTGAGTACTGGGATTGCTACAACTTCCACCAGTGCTGCTGCTGTGATGTTTTCCAGCTGCTACCCTTTTCATTTGGCTTTTAGAATTAAGAGAGACCCTACTATCACACACACTGTCATTCTTTGCTGTTTCCCCTTTGTAGTCAGACAGTGTGGGGGGCCGTCCCAAGACTGGCTTCTGAAGGTGATGCTCTGGTAACAGAAGAACCTCTTTGTATAACACTCTCTTAAAGCAGAATCCCAAATCTCCTGGCTTTAGTAGCCTAATTAGGCATTTCTCTCTGTCCATTTTCAACTCTCTGGGATCCAACTGTAATAGAGAAAATCAGCCAATTCATCTGCAAAGCAAATGCTATTCCCTGACCATTTAAACAGGTGCTTGCATACCCTTAGTGTGATGACTAACACACATTTCTTGTGGCCTTTCAGTACACCAGCTACCTGGGATCATTAGCACTCCTTTAACTGAGGACAGCAAAAACTCAGGCTTGGGAGTTACAGAGATATTTAGGGGTGGGGGCTGAGAACCTTCAAGGTGCATGTACACAGTCCTTACAGCTGAAGGCACTAGGCAGGAAGGTGTTATCTAAAATGATAATGGCCGTTGACCTATATTAGAGTTTGCTGGAGTGTGGCTAAGACATGTCATTGCTAAGATATTGGTCATGGCTGACTGGAGAAAAAAAACCTGAAGAAGCCACATTTCAGTGAAGCAGCTCAGTAAACACCATGGAAATACCTTGAGATGCAACAGTGTAAGACCTTCAGCTTTAGTTAAGGAAGTGGGTATGGTTACTAAATATTGATCTAACACTATTCCAGACTAGAGTTTATCCAACATGGAGTTAAATAAACCACTACAATTCCTTCAATTTTTGCTAAAACTAGGTAACATTCCTGAGATGAAAGATCGTATCATTTTCTTCTCTTTGCAAATTCCCTTCTTTATATTTTGAATTAACTTTGTCTTCACTGCAATCATGTCATGTCTAATCAATTACAGTCATGGTAGGATTGTTGAGGCCATGATGGTCTAAGAATATAAAAGAAGCATGGACTGTAGTGAAAGAGAATATCTTTTATTTAACCAACCGATATAGTTGGAAAAAAACAATAGTTCAGGTGGCCAAGTCCTCCTTCAGGTGAGATGTTTAAGGCAGAAATGAAAGAATTCAAAATGCTGATCCAAATGGAGACAGAAGAAACTGTTTTTCCTTTGAAATTCATAAGTAGAATGCATTTATGACAGTGAGTAACTTCCTTCCCCAAAGCAGTAATCTGCTATGGTAGAATGATTCTTCTCTTCTTTTTCTGCGACAGCAAATTCACAGGTGAGGTTCAGTGGCTTGATCCAAACCAAATAGGAGTCAATGTCAATCCTAATTTTTCTCAGAAGAAGCCAGAAAGTGCTCAGCACAGTACAGAACACCAAGGAAGACATTCTTCCTTGGGAGAAAGCCCTTATAATTAGAAAAGAAACATGAACTCATGCACACATGATCATGTGTGATGCATCTTGTTACATTCATGCCCATTGAATAAATAATCCAGCATCCAAATGAACCAGTGTAACAGGAGTACTGCCTGAGTTTCCACTACACTCATATTTAAATCTCTCCTAAGCCTCCACTTCCTAAGCTTGCACTATTGCCTGCATTCGTATGTACACAGGGCTCTGTGAGACAGCACGTTCCTAAGGTTCCTAAGGGCGTGATCTGACTAATAATTTGGTGGAAGTGTCAGTTTGAACAACCCTCAAGCCACCACCATCACCTCAGACTCCCCCCCTCCCCCATTTAAAATGCCCATTATCCATTTGCATGGGAAAGGTGAAATGCTGGCTCACTGAAGTCAATTAGCAAAGCTCCCACTATCTCTGGAGACACAATGGTGACAGAAAGGACACGAAATCTTACCCAGCAAGCCCAGCATACATTAAACATATACATGATTAAACAATAAACAAACAAAATAATATGGTCTGGCTAAGACTGGAACAAGATTCAGATCCTACATATTCACTAAAGAAATATATGGGCCAGTGGGGGGATTTTAGTAACAACTATTGTGCATCAAAGGCTAGTTTAATTTACATGTTAATTGGATATACTTCCAAGAGGCAATGAAGAAGAACATGCTAATGAGTTTTATGCAAACACCTAAAGGTCAAACAGTTAAAGGACTTGGGACAAGAAAACCTTTCATTAAATGCAAATCAGTGTTCTTGTAAACTCTACAACAAGGTACGGAAATCAAGCAGAAAACATAAAAAGAAGAGCTCAGGTTCAGAAGTCAAAGTCTGTATCTGCTTGCAAGCTGAAAGATAATGTACATTATGATAGGATGTGAAAATTAAGTTCAACATCTGGTTCATGAATAACTCCATGGTTGCATGTTCATTCTCAAACATGTAAACACAGGGAGAAGATAGTTGGGAACAATTCACCAGGCACAGCCATCTGGACTGACAATCTCATGGCACATCTAGAGCAATTGGAAAGAATATTTTGGTTTCTTGATCAAATACTCCAGGCCAACAACAACAACTGACCAAACAAACAAAAATCAAAGTTTCTCCACTCCACTATTGTCCAGATACATAAACCGTGGCTTTTAGTGATACCAAAATGTTAACAACAACGAAATGAAATATTCAAATTGGAGAAATCAAACCTCTGCAAGTAATCTCATGCCAGAGTAGCTGTCATATGATGTCTACAGTAGTTGTGGCCAAAGTTACAATGTCAGTAAGTGCCCTTCTACATAAAAGTTAGTATAGTGGTACAGTTTAACTCATATTTCAGGCATTATTTTCTTCATAATCTAACCTAGATTAAAAATTTTACTTTCATTCCAGATCCCTGGAATTAGCATACCAGTGATAAACTAGTGATAAACTAGAGAAACCAATTCTTTAGTGCCTTGAGAAAAGAAAACAGGAAACATAACTCAGAGAAAGCTGAAGCAGGAGAACTTAACTGAGGATAAATAGTCCATGAGGTGATGCAAACAAATAGATCTCAATGGGGGAAAAAGGGTGGACTGTGTGGCAGTGATGCTGGCCATCACAGGCTTAGCCACTTTACACAGAAGTGGGGGAGGAAGGAGAGAGAAGAGAGAGGAGCAGAGGAAAGGGGCAGAGGAGAGACTGTTGGCTGTTTTATCCTGCTTGCTCTTTTTCACCCCTGTTCATTTCTTCCTGATTCAGACAGGAGAAAACTTCTTAGTCTTAGAAGATAAAGAAAAGCAAAGGGAAGAAGAGAACGTAAATCTCTTTGAAAAACAGGAAGGACAAAATTAGCTTACCAGCTTTTCAAAATTAACAAGGTTATCCAGAAAAGTTTTATTTCCTTCATGGATGAATGTTACATCTGAAAACAAAAAAAAGGAAAAAGAATTATTTTTCATGGCTTTGTTGTTTAATACAAAGAAATTATATTACTAAACAGCAACAAAAATTAAAAAGAAAAATTAAAGTATCCCATTAAGGACTGCCACAACACCTTTTAAGAGCAGAACAAAAGCCTGGTATAATGATGACATGCAGAGATTATTAGATAACAACACTATGTACACATTTTAACAAGAGGATTTTCAAGTGGGACCACGGATTTCTTATTAAACCTGGTCTGTGTTACTTCTAGGGTGCGCATCATACAGAGGATGGCTGGGAGCAGGTGGGGGCATCCAGAGGAATGGTCCTACATGGCCTGTCTGCTTTCTGCACCCTGCAGCACCGATCTGGCCATGCTGCCCATGGCTGTGCCCGGGCTGGGGCTAGTCAGTCCCTGACCCCACAGCTCCATGGGGATAGAGCTACCCGACGCTGGAGCTGGCTCTCACACCCCCCTTCATCTCTCTCTGTGAGATATGATGGCTCTGAAGTCCTCTCCAGAGACACAGGCTACAGCTGTGGCCAGCTGAGAAAGGTTAATGACAAGCCACCAAACTGAAGTTCAAAGCCTTGAAATACACATTATGGCTAAGGAAAGAAACACTTTTACACAGTGTTGTCCGAGAGAATTTGCAAAGGTGACAAAAAGGTCAGTGAGAGGAAAAGGTCTGTATTCGGCTCCAGGAAGAAAACTGAACACAATGCAATGAACTGGAGTGGGAGGAATATCAAGCAAAACAAATATTGCTAAATTAAGATTACAATTAAAACAGTAGCTTGAGGTAATTTTCTCTATTTTTCTAATGCTTATTAGGACACAAAGTGAGACCTATGTCAGACATGAAGTACCAAGGGCATGGATAGATTCTCCGTGGGGACTGAAGCTCTGACTCTGATAGTGCATCCTCCAGGTTACTGAAAATACTAGCATGTGCACCAGCACCATGCCCCTATCAGCTCTCTCCTAGATCTGTGGCTACCCAGGAGTACCAGGAGGAGACAGCACCATTGGAATGAGATGGAACTTCAGTATCATTACTTCTGAAAAGTCAGCAGGCAAATGGCACACAGATAACAAGCAACCTCTCAGCAGAGCTGCCAACCTCAAACCCACCAGTCTAACACAGTCTAACTGTGCATCTCAGCATTTTTCCTGTGCTCATCTGTAGGACACCCTCTGATGTGCACTTGGTCCCCTTAGTTTCAGGGGATTTTAGGACTGGGAACCTGCAGCTGATGCTGGGGCATGCTTTGTCACACACCATTCACCCTCTGCTTTCATCCTCTTCCAAAACAGCCAACCTGATTTACTTCCTTTTGTTTCAAAGACTTGTTCTGTGCCTGAAGGGCATTTTGTAATTGCTAGAATGGAAATGTTAATGGCTTCATATGCTCGTGGAAACCCAGGGCTGGGACTTATTAGGCAGAGGTGTGCAGGGAGGGTGATGGAGAGCTCCTGAACCCCCAGAGCAGCTGGGCTGGGGCCTGCCCCAGGCAGGCTGGATAACAAGCGGCACCCCTGAGCAAGTGAGGTAAGCAGGGGGTATGCTGGGGATGCCTCCTACACCAATTTGCCCCTGGGGAGGATCCTAAAAATCAGGGGGACAGGTGGGAGCTGGCCCTCTATACCTCCTCTGTTGGGCTGCTTTGAGGCGCCCCGGGAAAGGGACAGGGAAAGGGCACGGCTTCAGGACATGGGCATTATTTATCTATCAATGCAGTTAAAAACCATCAGTCACATCTAACAAAGAACTTCCACGGGAAGTAGAAATTTCCACACAGCTTTTTAAGTCAATGAAAGCAATGTGTATATCTCTGAGTGTGGAAGGCACAGAAATTTGCTCTGTGTCCAACGCCTAAGAGTCTAGATAAATTCAGCGGAGCAGAAAATTGCATCTGAGCTACATTGTAAGGGTACATCACAGTATTTTATTAGATATTTGAAAAATCTGCCTGAATTTCAAAAGCTGTGTCTGTGTGCTGTAAGAGAGCTCCACATTTAAATTTAATTAATTTTAAAAGGACACTCTAAAGTTATTTTTCATAATTAAAGAAAGTTTATTAATGATTTTCAGTTTTTTCTTGAAACTACTTTTGTTCTTGTGTTGAAATACAGCAATTTGTTGAGTTACTAATGATTTCTATCCTATCAATGCTTCCCTTATTGGTCTTGGGAATCATGTTATAACAAACAAGCTTACATGGAATAAAGTCCTACGTACTGTACAATACTTTGGGAATTACCCACCTTGGCAATATCTCCTTAAGAGTAACTGTATTGAAGAATAAATTACTGTATTAATTTGCAAAGTCTCCTTGCTATCTCCAATACATTTTAGAGACATGAATACTGCTTATGTGCTTCTGTTCTTGCACACCATATTGTAGTGCTGTGCAAACACTGTTGCTACAAGCCACTTGTTTATGTTTGCTGCCTTTGTATGCAGGCAAGACATACTGAAGAACATTTTAAAAATATTGATTTTGAAGCCTTGATAGTTGTATCCTCTGAATTAATGCAAACTCCTTTGATATGTGCAAAGAGGGGAAGTGCCTGATGGCTCCCAAACTGTCATCGACTAATCTGGAGAACTGTCTTCAAACATTTTATACTCACAGCTGCAGCAGGTTGGAATAAACAGCCTAAAGAGAATACTTTCAGAATACAGGAATAATCAAATGAATTTGCCATGTTCAAAGACAAGGCATTTAATAATTAATGATTCCAAGACAATAGAGTATTTTAAATGCCTGCCACTTAATAGCTGCCCAGCTCACTGTGTTAAGTAAGTAGTTGTGTTTTATTTTATTTTATATTTTTTTTAATAGTAAGATTTTATCTATCTCTTTCAGACCTATGAGAGACTTGAAATTCTCTTCCTCTCAGGACAGACAGATGGGGTACATTCTGCCTTCAGGGTGACACCAGGTATGTCCACCCTGACAAGGTAGGGCAAGCATCTCAGAATAGGTGTTTGAGACCAGCAGCATGGCCAAGGGTGCTTGTGTGGTGCATCCAGCGCGGCCTGGTCCTGGGGCTTGCAAGGACTCGCTTGTCCACTGAGAAGATGTGGCCAAAGCGATGGCACCCTGCTCTAGTCACACCTGACAGGAAGGTACTGAAGTTTGAAAACCTGTGTGAAAATTGCCATCTTCCTCATCTTAAAAAGCAGCCGTTTATTATCCATACCAAGTGCCACCTTGTAGATACCACTACATCTGCCACATACTTACCATAAGGCCACCTGAAGGAAAAATCACCTTACACTTATTTTAATCAGCCACAACAAAGAAGGGCAGCCAAGCTTTAACATTACCTTTCAGAAGTAAGGGCATGAAGGGGATTTTCGGAGATTTCATTTTCTTGAATGCATCTCTGTAAGCTTTGTGATTCAAAGAAGGGTCCTACAAAACCATTTGGGTAATAGAGAGAAAAATCAATAGGCTATAAAAAGAGCAATTCTAAATCCATTACAGGCTTATGATCTGAACATGATTTAGATATAAAAGATTTCTTCAGGAAACCTTTCAGATAAAGGTTTTCTAAGCTAGGTGACTTACTAAACTGAACAGGAAATGTAAACAGTAAAAAGAAAAAAAAGAATTACATTCCTCTAGATGAAGCAGTGCTAAAATGAGAGTAAGCAGTAGAACAGGTTCCCTTGGACTACTCTGTAATTTCCCCACAAATTTCTATTAGGAAAAATCTCTTCGGCTTACTACTTAGCACAAAATGTATCACAGAATGTATTGCAGATTACTTTCTTCTTAAAACAAAACAACAACAAAAAAGTCCCAACAAAAACTGGTCTCAAATCAATGGAGCATACTGGAGATTTTCAAGGAAAATAAGGGGGTATGTTTCAGTGTTATATAGGTAATCCTAAAAGTCATCTCAATTTCCCATATAAACAAATGCTTTTGTACACCGCCTCACACACAATCTTGAAAACACATTAATTCATAGAGGACTCTAAGTACAGAAGCGTGACAGCCGTTAAGAGGGTGGATTCCATGCTCCCTGCACCAGGCAATGATCTCACTATGCACCCACTTCCATGACAGCCAAAGGAAGCCCTTGTTTATTCAGCTCTGATAGTGGTGACAAAGACCCTTAGCCTCAGATATTTTTTTTTTCGTAAACTTCAGCTGTCCTCTTTTCCTCCTGATCTGCAGCACGTTGCTTTGGATAATGGCTGATTAACCACCAGAGCAATAGAACAGCTTCCAAATTCATGCTGGGGAACCAACAACACATTCATGTCTCTCTGCCCTTACTCTAGCTGTCAGGAATACAACCTTTTTCCTTTTCATGTTCGGAGAACACCTCTGAGCTCTGGAGGCCTGTATGGCCTTGGCAAATCACAGATCTGACATGACAAGTTCCAGCTCCAGACAATGACAGGCAGCCTCCAAATAAATCAGGAGGCTGGAAGGCAGGTAAAGACAAGCAATGCCATTCTGCTGCCAATACCGTACTTACCGTCAAACTTTCAAGTTCAGTGAAAAGTTTCTTGAACTTCCCCGGAATTTTCTGAAGCAGAGAAAACAGAGGAAAAAAAAAAAAAAGGAAAGCTGATTTAGGCATAAAAATGCTGAGGCATTTTTTTTCCAAGAGACTGCTGTGGGTGAAGCTACTGCTGAAAGTACCAACGGGCAGTTAACTTCCACTCCTCAGCTCCAAGAGCCCTAAATTACAGATCATGTTCATGGCAATGCCAGTGAGGCACCAGACCCTGCAGCCTTGCCTCACCTCAGGGACCTGCATCCTTCTTTTATGGAAACTGCTTGTTAGCAGCTGTTTTTATTTTCTTCCCTAGCTTCCACGCTGGCTGCTTTTACTTTATTACATTGTATGAAGTTAGAAGCAGTAACACAGGCTGAGAATTCAGATACTATGATCACATCCAGGTTAAATAATTTGTTGCAATCAATCTTCTCCTAAAACATGGGTTCTAGAAATCAACAGGCATAATGCTCAATGCTGTTTGATACATCACCCCCAGTGCTGACCAGGGTTACTACTGGCATATAGGGGTGCCAGAGAAAGAGAACTTTCCTTAAAAAATTATTATTACACCTCTGGTATCTCATCCTAATCTGGCTGGAAGGTACACAATACACCTTCCAAGGGAGCCCAGGCACAAACTACCTGCTTGCCCCACATGCTAACACCTACTCTGCTACACCAGCATCCACTTCCTTTATCTCTAAGATGCTTTAATAGAGTCACCCCATTATACTCGAAGCAATTGTTCTACAGTTTGAATTTTTCTGCTGGTATTTCAGACTTGAAGAATGGTGTGTGGATCTTAAACTCTATTTTTTCCAACCATACTAGCTAGTCTAGCAAAAGATATCCCTTCTTAGTACAAATCCTGTCTTGTCTTTGTCCTTAGACACTGACAGCCACAGTGACACTCCCAAAAGAAAAGATATTTAGAATAATTAAGATTAAGTGGATGTGCCATATGACTAAAATGCTAAAAATAATTGAACATGGAATTGCAATTGCATATTTTTAATATCTTCAGTCAGGGAAAGTTAGGCTTATTAAAACACTACATACTGTAGAAAAAAAAAGTAGAAGAATATGGTTGAGAGCATACTAGTTGTTTAAGAATTCAAGTGTAGAGCCAATGTAATTTAGTGTCTAAATGGTTGCTTAAATTTAGGTGATTTCATTTACATGTGTAAGTAATTATAATTCCTTTATAAACATTGCTCTACTTTCTAGAAGTCACATTACTAATGCAAATAACCTTCTGCTATTGAAATATCCACTGCAGTGAAGTTTTACAAATAAAAATAATATGCATGTGACTTCATAAATATTTTACACACAGAAACATGACACATTTACAGTGATACATATGCAGATGCGCTCCTTGTTCCGACAAACAATATATTCTCCTCTTCCTGAGAGAAGTCCACCAGCAGCATATGATCTCCAGAGCTTTCACCACACAGCAGAGTTCTGCATGTTTCTATGCAGGAGAGATCTCCACCATTGCCACTGGGTGCCTTTGATATACTTAATCACTTCCACTCTCCTACCAAAGCCCACAGAAATGGGATGAAAGCAACCCATAGGAGCAGGTAATGGCAAATGTTCCCTAGAGGGGTGTTTTAGAAATAGGAGAGACAAGGGGTTTCTGTATCGTCATCCTCACACATGCATTTTTCTCTAAAATTTTTGCTTTTCCGTTTATTTAAAGTTAGCTCCTCCTTGTCTGTCAGAGTTCCTGTAAATACTTTCCCACTGAAGCAGTAACTGTCCCTGTTTCTCTGTCTGCCAAAGCCACTGACATATGCAGTGATGTTTCCATATGCATTATTTCAGCTAAGGGGGAAGACTTTTCTCTGGACAGTGTTGGACAGCTTTGTATATCTCTGATGACTGTCCAGTTTCACCTGTTGGTGCTCAAGAGTATCACCAAAGCAGGAGATCGCAGCTGTTCTCTGTGCTGCCTGCTAGTAGCGTTCAGGGCATGGGGGAGGAATAAGGCTTCACCCCATCATACTAGATTACTCCACAAAATCCACAATATAAACATAGATCCCAGTGGGACCCTCCTCTAAACATCTTGTGCTCTGTCTAGGGACCAGTAGCTTCTCCAGTATGCTCTTTATTCATGGCCCATTTCCTAACTTAGCAGCTGCAAAAGAGCTGATAGAGGAGAATTAAAGAGGGCTTATTTCTACTTTATATAAATTTTTTAATGAAACTATTCCATAATAATGTATTGCTTGTTAGGATCCACCTTTGTAAGACTTTTTATTCTAACATCTACTTAGAATGCTAGGATAATTTACTCGACTTTCTTTTTTTTTTTTCTTTTTTTCAGAGGGTAAGATCTTCTTGCTTTGTTCTTATTTAAATGCTCTTGAAGTTAAATAACTTTCATTTAGCTTTATTTGAACAGCCATGTACCTAAGGTTTCAGGTCACAGAGCATCAGTTTTTCTACTGACACTCGCTCCATGTTTGATTTCAGCAAGAAAAACCAATAATTAGAAAGAAACAGTAATTCACCAGTATAAAATCTTTGTGAGAAATGGTTTTGGCAGGGTCTAAAAGATACAAAGATGCATCTTACCTCCCAGGTCTGAGACAGCCGGCTGACAGATGCAGTGTTGAGACCCATAACAATAGCAAAGAATGAATTCAGATTTCTTTGGGCTTTACAGCTGTGAAATAAAAATATGAACACTGTATTCTGACTTTTTGTACTCAGAATCAGACATAAATGGAATGCATGGGTATCCTAGGTTACTGAGCACCATTTCAACCCTCAGCACTAACATACAATCATCTTCCACGTAATGAACTCATTAAATGTCCTCTTATGACCACCTGCAGTCTAGGTGATGGGGTCTCTAAGAAGTTTTTTAGCAAACGTTCCACTGTCTCATCAACCCTGTTGTTGGCAGGTTATTTTTTCCCTTTGCTGTCAAAAGTAATTTTCTCTTTTCAATGTTCAGGTTACTCTCAGCTGTCCCTTACCATACAGAATAATTCCTTGACTTCTATTCTGTTGTATTATAAATATTTTCATCTTCTTTTTCATCTTTTTGTAAATTGTACATCATCAGTTCCTTCAATTTCTCTCTGTGGTTATGGCCTGCAATCTACTTTTCCATATTGTTATTATCATTCATCGAATTCTTTGTAATTTATTTTTTCTCTCCTGTGCTTCCTTCTTACCAAGGAGATGCAGTAAGACAGGGGGGAGGGAAGGAGAAACATAATTACTGTTTTGGCTCCAAGTTCTTACACCTTTCTCCTATGCAAGGAGATACCAAATTATTTATTTGGAACAGTATCACACTTTGTCCTTGCCTTTAATTCGTCATCTATTATCACCCAAGGACCTCTGTCACAATACTGTTCTTTACAATCATGCATTTATTTCTTCTGCTCAGTATTAGCATTCTCTAGCTGAATTACTTTGCATCTATCTAAATTAAATCTTATCCTACTGTTGTTTGCACATGCCACTAGACTCCTTAGATCATTCTTTTTTTTCCTATCTTCCAATGCATTTGCAATCCCTCATCATTTTTATTGTCTGAAAATCTGATTAATGTTCAATTTACATATCCCTATGAATCAGTTGCAGTTAACACTGGTTCCGATATAAGTCCCTACAGAATTTGCTTGATGCCTCTGTTCTTTGACATTTTACTATATATGATCAGACCCTGCTTATTTCTAGTCCATTAAGAAATGTGAGATTCTGATATACTGAGTCCTTTTCAAGCAAAAAGATTCCACTTTCTCTTGCAGACTCCTGAAGACTGCTGTGAACATATGGCTGCATGTGTGTGATAGAGTGAGAATCCTCTTTTAAGATAATTTTAAGTACAAATGACTTCACTGCCTTCACTTGGATTTATCGTCAGGGAAAAGTACATGCCAAGGCCTTAGACTGGAAACTCGCCAGCACTTGTTATGAGTTTTATAAAGCTTGTCCTCATTGCTGTGCACTATCTTGAGATGGTGGTATTTCTCACTTCACTTCAGCTGTCTTAAAAGTTAATCCCAACTCTGTTGCTTAGACTCCTTTTATCATTAAAGTCAGTTCCCAGAAGTAATTCATTCTAAAACAAGAAAGGTGTCCAGCAGAGCCTGGATAAGCAGTCTACTGGATGGCCCCATTTCTCACAAAGAACTGTAGAGAGAAGGTACATCTTTCACAGTCAGTCACTGCTTGGGGAGCAAGAAGGCTGCTGTTGTAATTCATTTATTCTAACCCTACGTTGACCTGTTTCTCTAACTCCTCAACATGCTCATTTCTAACAACACATAAATTTGTTTTCTCTATCAAATCACTTGTTTTCTATTTTGGACTAGCTTACAAACAGAAGTGTAGGTATCTGTGTTTCAAAAACTCTGTCTCCCTTTTTAGGATAGGCACACTTATATAAATGCCTTCCATCTTCTTCAGGGGTCCCTCAGCAGTGAAGCACATGGACATCGAACACAAGATCTTAGTCCTGGTGCTTTGCCAATAAGCTGAAAGTCAAGAGACACAGATTCCTGGCCGAATCTAGGAGGAGAGAACAGGGAGGAGACAGAGCTGCTCACAGCTCCCTACCTCTCTGCCTTAGTCATAAACAAAATATCAAGGCTGCCTGGCTTGTGCCTCACGATGAAAGTCCCATGCATAGCACAACATACTTCCACCCTGATTATTCCTCTTTCATCAACTCTTCCAGAATTGATGAAGTATGATAGTGTCTTCTTTTAGAAAGCTGCTTTTCTGATTAGAAAAGGATCCTGAGCAAACTACACACTTTTTTCTGTGTCCATTATTTTACCATCTACATACTATGATGATGGGTGCTCCTGCAGTGCGCTGGGACAGCCTGTCTACCATTTACTTACAACTGTATTTCGTCTCCACAACATTGTCTTTTCACTTAACAGACATTCAAATAGAGCAACATTTCAGTCTGGTGATAAATACATCCCTATTCATGTGGGACAGAGATGAAACTTTTCCTGAAATGCAGGAATGCTACTGTGGTGCAAGCAAGGCACATTCTGACGTAATTGGACCAAACGTGGGCATTGATACAACAAAATATGAATGTTTTATTGGATACCATACAACCTGCAAACTAAATCAAATCACATTTATGAGTTACACTAGATTAGATTAGAAGAATTCATTTCACCACAGGCACTGCTTCAGCAGAAAACAGTCCTTTCTATGTAAGTGCCTTGCAAATTAAATCAACCCAGTCGATGAAGGGAACGAATCATATTCATGATACATGAAATCATATTCATGAACATGCATATTCAAATATTGCAGAAGACCAACAAGTGGAAAGGCAGACGAGGAGAATGGTTGCACATATTCTAATTGCTCCATTTCCTTGGCTACTAAGAGAGATTACAGAGAAAAGAACTCTTTGTGTATAATATATATTTGTATTCTGTTCCAAGTCATAGAATAGATGCCAGCACTATTTAGGAATAGTGCAAGAACAGACTGTCAAATCTAATTAATGAAGAAACTCCTCTCCAATAAATAAGAGTACTCCAGAGAGGATTACAAGGAGCAACAGCTTACAGTTCCTCTCTAGAGGTAGGGCTTTCAAGATTATGACAGTTCTTTGTCTTACATGTAGTCTTTGGCACACTGCTGCTCAAATAGTTTTGAAATTTGTTCCTCGGGTTATCTCTGCTAAGAAAGAAGATACCTGCATCATCAGGGATTTTGCGGTTGACACTGCAGATACAGAGGCTAAGCTTCTGGTAAAGATATGAGCAGCATATACTCTACCACATCTATTTCTAGACAGTGTTTGTTTTTGTTATTTATGGACTGATTTACCTAGGTATGATTACTACACTATTAAAACACAGGATTACAAATTAGCTTGCTTGCTTTGTTTCTGCACCTACTTCTCACCAAATAAAGCATGTGAATACAAGGATTTTTGTTGCAACTTTAGTAACTTACTGGGCAGCAATCTTGATGAACTTTTTGACTAGTTGTACACGTTTGCAGAGCTGGCTGCAGAGAAGTATCTCAGTGGCAACCCAAAGCTGAACCTCGTTGCATCTTTGGAGCAGAAGACTGAGATTCTCTGTGTTTTCAGCGCTGCCCTGTCTGCTGAACGTGAAGTATATCAGCTCTTGCTGGAAGACATTGACAACATTATTAGGGATATAAAAAACATTTAAATGTAAATGAATGATAAATTATTTAGAAGTATGTTTTTGAAACAAGACCTGGTTACAAATGGTTGTTTTTTCATTATCCATGAGCCAATCACAAATGATTCAGGGTCCGGGTTTAGCTTAGCAAAGTCTGGAAGGTTATTACAGTAGGCAGGTGGACTGGAAGTCCTGTGAGATATGCTTTTCTTGTGAGATTTCCTGCAGTTCCACTTCTGGCTACAGCCAGGCATAGTACATAGACAATCTGTCTCTTTCTGTATTTCATCACTTCTATTCCAGTATGAAAAAGCAACCATATCAGATCATTGCAGAATCTGAAAAATTTCCATTCAAACTTCTTCCTAAAAATCGCCAAGTTTTCATCAACAAAGGTGTGGGTCTTTATTTGTGTGCAAAAAAAAAAAAAACAACCACTTGATCATCTCTAGATTTAAAGTGTCTAATCTGAAAAAAGAACCTGAAATGAAAGATCAAGGGAAGCATCTGATGAGAAGCATGGGAATTTCCCATTCATTCCCTCAGAAAGCCAACATGCTTTTCAGTGAATTATATTTTCAAGTGACATTTTGTACTGTTAACTGTATATTTGATTCAGCAGCCACACCAGAATCTATCGAAGTCATTGAAACAATCCAGTGGCATTGAAGTGGGCCATTATCCCATTTTATAAAGCCTGCCCAGTATTTTTATGTCACTGAAGCCTAGCAAGAACAGTAACGTGACCATCTAAATTGCTGAAATAGCAAATTGTTTTGTGGCTAAAGTATTATCAAGGACACCTATATTTACTGGAACTTTATCAAATGCAAAAGACAATCTGCATATATAACATATTTATGCACAGTTTTTAGAGAATAATCATGCACTTCTACTCTCTTGAGACAAATCTCAATAAAACCCATCAGTTATACAGGGAACATATGAGATGCCCTAGCATAGGGAAGTTACAAAGTTCTGACACATTTTTTCAGTATCAAGGATTGCAACACGTCTCTCAGGTATGATTCAATGCCACCACTATTGGCAACTGCCAAATCACCATCATGTCAGTGAACTGAGCATCAAGGAATACTGATGCTTCAAAATGCATTGTAATTGCACAGTGCTGCATGAGACTAATATACATGGAAATGGATGTGCTGTTTCTTACCTCATGAATTGCATTGAAGAGGCTCCAGTCAAAGTTTGTTAGTTCTAAGGCAAGATCCCAGGTGTTGATTCCCAAAATTCTCACAGACCTTTGCTGTAATTCCTCATTTTCAGCAAATGGGTTCTAAATCAATAGCCAAGAGCAAAAAATCCTCAGCAAATGCCAAAGTTATGCAGTGACACAGCTACTGGACCAAGGTACCAAACAGAGCTGAGTAAGTAATCTTCTTTAAGTGCACTCTGAGGGACTTTTCCCACCACTAATCAAAATCAAGAAGCTATAGCCTATGTAATAAATAGCTTGAATCAGGAAATGGGTCAATAGGTTCAATGATTTGCTACTGGATTAGGCCTTCTCCCTCCCTCTCTCTCTCTTTCTCTAAACCTTGAATATAAAACATTGGCCAAGCAAATAGCATAATGAAAATGAAATCCCTGAAACAATCAGAAAACAAAGTATGTAATAAAACACCAGGAAATTTTTGTATTATAAGATAATGGAATCATTCTGCAACACACTGGATCAGGAATAAATACACAAAACTTACCCACCAATCCACTTTTACAAATAACATCAATCAGTACATTTTCTTATTAATCTACTCCAAATGTAATCACCTACAAACAGTAGAACACTGTGGGTCCTGACTCATAAAAGTTACCTAGCACGTTACTGTGGAGTGCACTGGTACTGCTCGTGTGAAGGGTCATTTGACAGTTCCATTATTAGCTTGGATTTTCAAAGGTTTGCATTTCTCTTGGGTATCTTTACCATATCAGGCTGAAACTTGGCACATGAACCATCCGCCAAGATGAAAGATTATTCTTATCAGTTAAGCCATTACTTTTGTGCTATATTTCTGACAGTTACAGCAAGTTTTGCGATCTTTATTATGTAACTAATGAAACTAGATTGGCTGTCACCTGTCTGCACTGGAAACCTTCCCTTAATATTTGCATTTTTTGAGGTGGCTAGAATGCCGGAGATAATGGGGATGACAGATTACAATGATAGCGTCATGTCAGCTCTTCGGGACACATTGATCCAAGAAAAATGTAAACAGGCATTTCTCAACCCTAGGATGAATGCAGAGATCCTAGCAGTACTGACAACACGTAAAAGTCAGTTGTGATACCGTCCCTATGCTTTCCCTGAAACATCTGCATAATGAGCAGAAAACCATTGAAAAGGTAATTCTTTGACTGCCTGCCTGTTCACTGAGGTTTTGGGAAATCAGGAGGGAAACAGCTTGCAATCCTGGTTTCTGAGGACAGACAGAATGAGAGAGAGAGCTGCTGCTCTTTGACCTGCTCCCTTCCCCAGCACCAGCGAGATGCTGGAGAAACAGACAGAGAGGAGGAAGGGAAGAGGATATACCACCAGCAATATATGCCAGCCATAGACTGACTGTGTGGCTGCCACAACACCGGGGTCATGCTGATGCCCAGTAATTTTGGTAGAATTCACATGACCTCCAGTTCTACATGTTGTAATTCCACAGAGTTTGTCCATCGCTCTGTATGATTATGTACCAGCCACTTTAACTGTGCACAAGCAGGGGGTGGGGGGAATGAGTCACACAGGCCCTGAATAATCCTCATCCCATCCAGTCCTGTACAAGCACAAGTCAGCTTTTCCAGGCTGATGCAGATGGAAAGATTTAAGCCGTACAGAAGATTTGGTCTATTTGAAATTGATGAACAAATTCCATTACTGTTCAGTCAAATAACTGCTGTTAATGTAAGATATTGTTTTTTCCATGTATAGACCAGCTCAGTAAGCTTTACTAAGGAAGCAAAAAAAAAAAATTCTATATTGAAAAAGCCCGCTGAGAGAAATATTAAATTCTTGATGTGAAGTCGGACAAATTAAAACGAGAAGTATACAATATAGTTCCTTACCAAAGAATCGGTCAGATCTTTTCGGTAGACAAACATACGACTGGATGACTCAAAAGACTTTGAGATAGCCAAGTCATTTGGTTGTAGTTCATGCTTTTCTGTAAAAACAGAAAATGAAAGCAAAAGCTTCAGAAAAGGAATAAAAGCTGTATATAAATATGAGAAAAACATTACAAATGTATTTGTAAAGCCACATCAACTTCTTAGAATGTAACTAAGCATCAAATCCAGTCCCTGTAGGGACCATCATCTGCACACTATTCAGGTACAATAACGGTGAGATGTCTCTGTTGCTGGACTAGAGCAAAAAAACTTCCAGCATCTACTTTCAACCTGGACTTCACATAGGATGGAACAGAAAGAAACCCTTAAATTTAATCTAACTTCCTATACATTATAGAACATTTAATTTCAACTCAGTGTATCTACTGTAGATTTTTGTAAAAGCCTCCAGAGGCTGAGCTGTTTCGTGTCCCTGGCAGACAACAGAAGGGGTGGAGATGTCATCAGCAGCCACAGCCATTTGGCAGGAAGTTTAAAGGATCCCAATGCCATGAAATTCACCCCATGAGGCAGAGCTGAACGGTCCTTTATAGCATGGCTTTTAGAGAAATTCCTCTAGACCTAGAGTAATTCATTTAGGAAAACATCTGAGTTAAAAGAAAAGGACACACCAAACTGGTAGCAAAGAGAAAGGACTTTTTTTTTTCCTCCACTCCAGAGTTCAGCTCTCAGCAATGTGGGATGCACCAGAGAAGGGTGTGGAGCAAAATAAAGCAAAACACAGAATGCAGCTAAAAAACTGCCCTAGGAAAACTGTCTGTTCCTGTGGGCTCCAAGGAATTGTCTGGAGATGTGACACATGAGATTTGATTACAGTGACTGTGTTAATATAGACCCAAAAGCACTACAAGCATGTTGATAGCTACCTTGGACTTTTCATGGCCCATGAGGGAGAAGCAGAACCAGGAGGAGTCTGAGATTGAAATATAATTTCAGACTGTTCTTCCTCTTATCTGTGCTCACAATGACACAAACTACATTTATGGTGAACTACCAGTATGTTTTTTCAAGTTAATTTTGAATAAAAAGCGCTTGCTTGTTCACTTCAGGTGTACAATAAAAACACATTCTCCAATGGTCATACTGCTGCCCTCCAAGTAGATGGCAGATGACAGTTCTGAGTCAAGAAAATAGCTAAAAAGCAAAGCAAAAAAAAAAGCATGGCAGGTTGGTGTTTATTGTTCACAGCATAGGAGCGACTGTGTAACATTTTAGGGCTTACAATGGTCACGTACAAATGACAGTCCTTATTGTACCTGCATTTTAATTACTGTTTCTTATTGAACAGCCAAGCGGCAACCACTTCTACTCTGTGGCTTTCTTGGGAAACAATGTGGTCTAAAGACAATAGTGTGTTTCATTATTTATGAATTGTTCGTTTTCTTTAGCTAAGTAGGATGTTAGCACCAGATTTATTGCTAACAGAATAAAACTTGCTCTGCTCTTGAACAGGAGCACAAGACGTGAAAAACAACAGCAGCACAGTGATTTTGCAGTGCTGTAAAATGCACTGGAGGTGAGTCTGGGCACACACAAGGGTAAAAAGAGTGTTCCTGCAAATGGTGTAGCCCGGCTGGCCAGGACACCTACGTGTAATGCTCCCATGTGGCTGCTCCATGGCCAGGATCTCGATAGCCAGAGCAGGGCACCATCTCCCTGCTACCCACACTGGTGCCCTGCAAAAAACTGGTTATTTAGCAGAGCATGGCATGGGGGAGAAAAATGTGACCTTCCATTTCTGAATCAAATAAACAAACAGAACAACCCAGCATTTGTGTGTATCCAATTTAACTAGACTGACAAAGTAGCAATGAGTGCTATATATCTAAGGGTGCATTCTTTGTCCCAGGGGATCGACACCAACTAATGTTATCTGAGAACATGGCCAAGATATTCTACACTCTCACACCTTTTTCTAGATCCAGCTTTGCATTTCTATGCACCTAGTTACATTGCTTCCTTTATGTTCCCTAAGAGCCAAAAGACACCACAATGAGAAAAACAATCTGACCAAAGAGCTTGAGACCTGCCAGAAACCAAAGAAAATCATGGGGGGTTTGGCTGGTCCCTAGTATCAGCCCATGATCAGTCTAGTCTTCCTTAAAAAAGACAATAAAGCCTTTCTGTTCAATGAAAAACACTAAAATAATAGGCAAAAAAAGTCAGTAGTAAGCAAGGCTGCTTATAAAATATTGCTTAGATAGCTTTCAGTATCTCAACTGTGCAAATACATGTCTTCCTCCTTTCTGCTGGAGAATATTCATGACCCACACTGTAAACGAGGAAACAGCCACACATATAGTACTTGTTATTCCCTTTTATATTTTTAAAGCAAACCATGCCTCATTGCCTTCCAAATTAATTTAAATGCAAAAGCAGGAGATTTATCTGGGGGGAAAAAAAAACGTATTGCAATATTGCTGGAGCCTGAGAATCCTTTGCACTCCCTTCCCAGCAAGGAGATGCCGTATCTGACAGTACCCAGGAATGAGCTGTTGCCATGGAAACAACTGGCTGGGAAGCAGCTCCTCATTGTTCCTATGGTCATCCAGCTGTGGGCCTGCACAGGAACAGCTGCATCTTTGCACCAGAAAATGTCAGCCATCCCTTGCATGATGCACTAAAAGGTAAGTAAACAGATGAAGGGAAGTTATTTACCACCAGAGAACGTGACTGTCACCAGTGCCAACTCCTCCTCCGGGTACTGGATCTTTTCTGCTACAATCTTCAGTATCTCCTGAGCTGAAGAGGACACTTGAGCTTTCACACTGACATAGGAGTGCTCTGTTATATACACACGGCAGAAAACTGCACAAAGGAAGAAAGACACACTCAGCAGTAGGCAGAGACACCTGAGCAGAGCAGGGTTCAATCTTGTGGACCTGACCATGGCTGGGGCTGCCTGGCTGCTGTGGCTGCAGGAAGGGCGGCTGCTGCACCCTGACCCACAGGGACATGAGACTAAGCATCACTATTTCTCTCCTTCCCACCTCCTCTCCTAGGGAAATGAGAGGGGCAAGCAATGGAAACAGAGACACTTTTTGCCAAGTAATACCCATTTAAGACTTCCGACCCTAAGGATTTTGTCACAGACAACCTCCTCTACATGCCTATCTTCTTTGCAAACTCAGCTGTTGACATCTTTTCTCCCAACCTCTTAGGTTCAGATAAATCATTGTCCTTTCTGTATATTTCATATCTGCTGCAGAAATTATTTTGGTCTTTCATTTCCACCTGGAAAAGGAGGCTTCACAAGAACAGTGCTCCCCCTCTTCAACCACTCCCACTAGCTTATCTGTCTAGACATCTAAACTACTTGCATCACCAAAGTATTTTAGCACCAGAGGCTGCCCAAACAGCAATGCAATTAGTTCTGACAACTCTTTCCCTGAATCACTTGCAGCACACAAAAGGGACTGGTTTAGAGAAATTCCTTGGGCTCATCACTTCCACTGAAGTCCACGAGTTGGTTCGGCTCTGGGGAGATTCCCAGCAGTAACGCTGTGGTCATGTCAGCTACTACTTTGTTTCTGGTACAAAAAGGGATGTACGCTCTGCTTGCCAGTATTTTAGGTTTACATCTACCGAGTTTGTTGTAGCCAGTTCTTTGAAATACAGCTACAATACTTAGAAGAAACAGAGCTGAAGACTTGCCATAAATAATTCAAAAATTACAACATCTGCTAATAAGAATCACCACAACTCTTGGTTTCATACTCACTTCAGTGCTTAATTAAACTTTCCATTTCCTTCTATTCCAGCACTTCTTATTGCAGACAAGCTGCTACCATGTCAGTAAGTGTAAGACAAACTTTTATTCTCCAGAAATGCTGTATTTTTAAAAATTATTTTTATTGACAGATGTATGTAGCAATAGCTCTTTGCTCATCCTACAAATTTTTGTGGCTTCAGGGCACTTCCATTAACCAAGACCATGCCAGAAGCAGTTAAGAACTCTATATTCAAAAGTATCTTTTTTTGTCTGTTGTAGTAAAGAAAAAATGAAGATGAGAAGGAAGGAGGAACTTAACATTTAGCCTTGGGGAAGAAAATTTATTTGATTTTATAATTTTTTCCTAACCTGTCTCTGCTGACAGACAGTAAATTAGATGCTCATCCTATGGCAGAATCTCTCTTCAGAATGGATACAAGTCATTAAAAAATAGAGACATAAAACTGCACTCTAAAATACTAGCTGGAAAAACAAATTTTTAAAAAATCTGACAGGAATATTTGGACTCCCTGTGCAGAGTGTGACAAAACTTGCTCATAATGAATTTGTTTGAAACCTTCTCCTCTGTCATTTGGGAAGGAAAGATGACAGAGATGTTAATTTATAGCTGGGCTATTGACATATCCTTTGTTTAACATTGAACTAAACCAACCCACAGATCAGATCCTTAAGTGCAACCATCATACTGATTCTCACAAAGCCTGTTCCCCAACATTCTATCTGTGGTACCTATTGGCATGGACCATGCCATCTCTTCCAGGAGCCTGTGCTGCTCCTCTGTGAGATGCAGGAGGGAATGCCAGTGCGAGGAAGTGGCCATGGGCTGCAAGTCACCCTGGTAATGCTTACATTAGGGAAAAAAACGTCAGCAGTCAAGTGGCATAGCATGGCTTGGACAGAGCCATCCTCCACAAGAACCATCAATCTGCATCACTCCACCACACCAACTCAGATGTCAGCATCTGTCTCTCCTATCCCCAACACCACTTTTGTTACTTCATTACTTCATTCCTACCATCTTCTATGGCTAATGCTCTCAAAGAGTGAGACAAAAGCAATTTAACCCAGTTGGGCTGACCTTCCTGGCTCCTGTCTTTTCCGTCACTATGGCCACGCAGCCTGAGCCCTCTCTGGTGCCAGGACACTTCCCACTCAACCATAAGCTCTGTCCAAATTTTTAAGAAGAAGAATGAGTGTGGAGGTTCTCATATGGAAATAACATTTTTGTAAGTATCCTTGATAACATAAACCTCAAACAAACCTGTATTTTGAAGCACGTATCTATCAGCAGTGTGTATCATGTGGAAAGACTTAGCATTGAAGGTGCTCAGTTTTCATCACAAATGAGCGCTAAAAATATACTCATTCCAGGTCAACCTCTGGAGTTTTGTTCCCAGTGAGAAAAAAAGATTTATCATCAAAGGGGAAGAATTCCAGGTAGGAGGTCCTTCTGCCTGTTCTCTACTTGGTACTTGGTGTTATCTTCCTCCCTGCCTCCTTCCTTGCACAGGAATTGCAGAAGGGTGACAGACTCACTGTGTTACTGCATTAGTAGTGACGAAGGGAAATTGCATTTTGAAATGGTTGACATTAAAAAGAAAATTGCATTTTGAAATTGTTGACATTAAAATGAAGTGGCACCTTGCACTTCACACGGAGACGTTTTTGAGGAGAGAAGGAACAAAGGCAGGTTCCCAGAGTTAGCAGATCCTGGGCCACTTCATGTGACATGCTTATTCATTCACCTTTCATAACCAAGATCTAAGTCAAGAGACCAAAAACATAAAACGGAGCAGGAATAACGCCTGGTGGATGGGCTGACAGCACTCCTGGGAGGCACACAGCTCTGCTATGCGGCTGCTGGAGGAACCAGACAGGGCAAAAACCCCTTGAGATACCATGTCACTGTTGAGCCCCTGCAAATTAGGAGGCAGGAAGGTAACTCTACACAGTCAAATCTTTCTTCTTTTGTGCCCCTCAGGTCCCGTCCAGAAGCTATATGTCAGTTTAAAAAAAATCTACATTATGGGCAGCCCTTGAGAAAAAAATTCACAATTTTGGAGTTTTTGCCTGCACTCTTGCAATCATACTTACTTTCTTCTGTTTCATTCATGGTTCCTCTGTGCTGTAGCCAGTTCTCCTTTAGACTGAACTGGTGGAAAAAGGTTTTATTCTGTGAGCGAGTGGGAGAGAAAAAAAAAAAAAAAAAAGAGACAACAGTGACTCTTTGCATCCCTGCTCTCTACAAAGCAGTAATTCACAGAACACAGCATGCAGCCCATGCGCCTGGCCAAAAAGGTTTCTGTATAGGAAATTCACCCACCCTTTCTTGGATCAGTTAACTGGGAATTGCCTTACTAAATAATGGCCAAGGTAGGGATTTTGGAGGAAGCGGGACACAGCAAGGCTACGCAGCCTGTATGATTAGAGGTTCTCTGTAGTCATTTTCAGAGCCCATTTCTTATACACTTTTTTCTGTTTCCTATGTACCAATCAACCTATTTAGCAATTTCACTACAATCTCATGTTCTGCCTTCCACATTTGCCCAGTAACATTTTAAGCTTATTACACACTTCAGCTTCAGCCCAGTAAAAAAAGGTGTAGCAGTTCACCTCTATGCAGTTTGTACACCAACTTTCTCCGGCTGTCTCTTCTCCTTCTGGTTAAATAAACAGATTCATGTTCTTCTCCTTCTTTCTCTGTCCCTGTCACAACAAATCCCCTCTTTGCCCTGTCTGCTTGACAGCCACGTCAATGCCTGTGCCTAGCCTGGTCTACACAGGTCACTACATTTCTCCAGTCTGGTGCGGACATGCTCCCAGGCCTCTCCTGAATTCTGACATGTCCGAGCGTCTTAAGATGCGAATACTGTCACAGACACTAAAGGTTAGCTCACACAACTGATATCCAGGCTGTACTTGCAGAAAAAAAAATCCTTAAGCAACCTTGCAGGTCTAACTTCACTGATGTATCCTGTCATGTTTTCAGCCATTAGTCACTTTCAGTTGAGAAGCCAAGAAAAGAGGGGGAAGGGGACAGAGAGAAAGAAAGTGAGAAGATAAGTTATCTAGCAACCAGCAACAATCAAGTTTGCATTACCTTTCGGTGAGGAGAATATTCATCTACAGTGCTGAAACAAAAAAGGAAAATACAAATTATTCTCTCCAGTCAAAGATTAGGAAAAGGAAGTTTTAGATATTACAAAGTTTAGAACATCAGTAAGTTTTTCACATTAAATACAGAATGGCTGCAGCAAAAGCTAAAGGTGTCTGGCTCAGCCAGAAAATGTTTCTGTGACTTGCACACTCAGTGTAGTGAAAAGCAATGCTGCCAGCCCACCCCACGAGCTGCACAGACACAGCTTGGTCCCCCAGGGTAAGCAGTCAGGGTCACCCTCAGGGACACAGTTCTTCCACTTCCACAATGGCCAAACCACAGAAACAAACTCCATTCAATGGAAAAACATGCCAAGGAAATATATTTTACAAATACCATTAATTGTTAGTAAAATAATAACCCTGAGATGGCTGTTGCAAAAGAGATTTGCTTCTCAGTACTGCAGATTGCAAAGAGAGAATTGAGAATGAAGTCACATCTGAAGTCACAGACTGAAGATTCCGAGGGAAATTTCACCAGCTTTTCCACAAAGTATTGCTCTACTTCTAAGTCACTCCAACCAAAATTGATGGGAGTGGCTGTTGAACAACACATCCCACCCAACAAACTACAGAGAAGATTGAATAATCTAGCTTTTGTTTAAAGAAGACATGATTTGTGAAAATGAATATAGTACTTGTATCACTCATCACTTTATCTTAACTGAATTACAGCAAGGTGACCAAAAAATTACACTCTAGATGAAGAAGGAGACTTGATCACAAATATAATCAATACTTACTGACGACGATGCATCCCAAGTATCTTCTGAAATTCTTTCAGGTCCTTCTCAAGAATGGGATATTCATACACATCATCTAACACATTCCTGTATATTGTCTACAAAATAGAACAGTATATACAAACATCTGGTAATTCAAACATAATTTTAAGGCATCACATCAGTGGTCTAAATCAATTCAGGCACTAGCCTACTAAAGCAAATTTCATATATATATATATACATATGCAAGACAATGTTCCTGTTTAAATTTCCAGACTGGTCAATATTCAGTCTATCTTTACAGAAATAATCTTTGTATCATCACCAAGTGAGAAGGCAAAATGTTGTCAGTCTTTTGTCTACAAATGGGAAGATTTAAAACACCACTTGTGACTGTTACATGAAATCTGGGTTAGGTCAGAATAACACATTCTGAGCCATGAGAATACACTGCACCATCATAACTTATCCAAAATTATTTGATTAAGACTTTTACAATGGAGAATGTTCTCCACATTTCCTCACATTTGTACACATTTAAGTTGAGTTGATGTCTCTCACAAACAAGTAACAACATACTCCTAGCTGTAAACCAATAAATAAATACATAAACCCCACTTCTTATTTTTGGAGAAGGCACTGTCTGAATATCATCAATCAGCTCAGTTAAATGTAAAAGACCAGGGGTCCTCAAACTTTTTAAACAGGGGGCCGGTTCACTGTCCCTCAGACACTGTCGGGGGCCGGACTATAGTTTGGAAGAAAAATGAACAAATTCCTAAGCACACTGCACATATTTTATTTGTAGTAGTGCACAAAAAAACAGGAAAAAGAATGCCATATCCGGCCCGTGGGCCTTAGTTTGAGGACCCCTGTAAAAGACACTACCTCAGATAAGAGGCAAATAAACTGCATCAGTTTTCATGGTTGAAATTGTAGGAAATATTTTCTCTATACATTTTCAGTCTCTGCACATAGGTCCTTCTCCTTCCCTTTCAAGAAAATGAGGATCATATGTATGAGCTGAGTCATCAGGTTTTCTTTAGCCCAGTTAACACTCTTACATCCATAAATTTCAGCATGAATGATTCTGGCCTAGAATCCCATATATTTCCGGCCCGTGGGTAACTTCAACCATTATTAACATTACTGCTGTTAATATTGCATAGAAGCCTCAAGCAGAGAAGTTGTGTGACAATACACAGTCACACACCTCCATGGCAAGAAAGACCAGCCCGGCATCAAGATAGGTGCAACGCAGTGTAACCTGACAGCTGGAATTATGTCTCCTTTGCAGTACACACAGCAAAAATCCTAAGGTCTCTGCTTCCATATGCAGTGTGTCCTACTCCAAAACCAAACCAAAACAAAAAAGGAAACATAAGACTTTCTCCAAATTTAGTTCAATGTTTCACCCCTTTGTCTTGAGCAAATGACTGATGAGAACAAAAAGGCCCTTAAGAAGATGTCTAGTTGTAGACAGAGTCTCATCAGAAAAGGTGGGAGATCCTGCAGTCTCCTAAAGTACTTTCATCTTTCAACCAGCAGGAGGAAAACATAGTAGTAATAATAATAATAAAATTTAAATCAACAACCAGATGGCTCTTGAGTCAGCGACAACATGGCTGTTGGTAAATTTACAAGGGAATTATAAAAGTTTCTGAAACTTTCTCAGAAAGATCAGAAGACCATTGCTAATAAGTGAGGACATAACTTTATTTACTAAAATTACATAAAGCTGTGCTGCTCTCCTGACATGTGCATCTGACAAACACACTGTGGAACAGCCTTTCACTCTTTAAAGTAGCATTTCTTAAAAGGACCTCAAAACTCTTTTAATCTGTGATCCTCTGGATACCAACTGTAGACCCTGTTCTGGTAGACATGACCAGTGTGTCCAAGGAACCTCCACATCTTTGTAGTTTTATTTCATACCTTGCTAACTTCTCCCATTTTCTAGAGAGTATGGAGTTCTACAATTTCATATCTGAAAGTAATGGTTTTGACATTGAATGTATTGACATTATAGGTTTTCCGTTCAAACTGACTATCTCTACAACATTCAAGGAAGACACATATATCATTCTTACTGGGACCTACAAGAAAGCTGGGGAGGGACTGTTTACAAGGGCATGTAACAATAGAACAAGAGGCAATGGTTTTAAACTAGAGAAGGGCAGATTTAGATTAGACATTAGGAAGAAATTATTTACTATGAGGGTGTTGGAACACTGGAACAGGTTGCACAGAGAGTGGTGGAGGCCCCATCCCTAGAGACATTCAAAGCCAGGCTTGATAGAGCTCTGATCTAGTTAGAGACATCCCTGCTGACAGCAGGGAGGTTGGACTAGATGACCTTGGAAGATCCCTTCCAACCCAATGCATTCTATGATTCTATGATTTTACATTATAAATTTCATGGAGAAAATTTAAGTGTGAAAAATTATGCTTCATAGATTTTGCTGTTGGGGCTTTTCAGACACAGTATGTTAATCAAACAGCGTTGAAATGCATCAGAAAGTGATTCAATACCTTTAAAAATTGTTTTAAATGCTCATCTTCGTGTAACCAGTCTTTGTAGAGAGAAGTCCACTGAGACACCAAATGCAAGACTTTTCGCTTCCTACAGGACACGTCAGAGTCATCTTCTTTCCCTTGGTGGTTCTTAGCACAATAGGTACAGTAGGGTTAAGGAACAAATTCTAAGGTCTCACTGAAACTTAAAAATTAAGTGATGGAAAAGACTTTGCAATCATCTCTTTGCTAATGAAAGATTTTTTTCACTACATTACTCAATTTTAAATGTTTTATCCCATCTGGAGCTTTAGGAGTTTCATCAACTTTTTGGAATTAAATTCTCAGTAATAGAAACATCAGTTCATCCTCTGTGCCAGCAGGATTTTTTTCCTTTATAGATTAAAGAGGCAAGTCTATAAAAGTAAAATCAATTCAAAAGGAATTATACAATGTTGAGTCATATCTTTTCTGTGGAACTGGGGATGAACCTTTGTCCTGCACACAGATGCCAACATGAATGTCTGTGAGAAGGAGGACAGTGTGTCATTAACAACAACAAAAAACCCAGGCAGAGGAAGTCAATTTCTTTTTCCCTGCACAAATTACACTATCTGCAGAAATAACACTATAAAAAAAAAAGAATAAAAAAGGTGAAATAATCTATTTCCACCATTGTTCTCTATTCACAAAACAGAAACACTAAACGAAAGAAGACACCCACTTTGTACATTGTTCCTGTCCCTTAAATATTCTTTCTTTTCTTAGGTAAAAAGATTATGTTTTCACTGCAAAAAGCAAAGAGGGAAAAAAAAAAAAACAAAACCAAAAAGACCAAATCACGGAAAGTAAGTTCATTTTATAGCTACAATTTCATTCTAACACTGCTCCATAGTTTATGGAACTAATTGCAAATACAAAAAAAAAATTCTTTTATCTCAGAATGACTTAGACTTATATACTGTGTCACATGATAACAGGAACAGAGATTGTAAAATACTTGTTCTTCATTTTTTTTCTTCACGTATTCTGAAATGTGTTACACAGATATAGGTATTCTAAGGATTAACATATAGGTCTTAAGCCCACTTTAAATGTTATTTTGTAACAGTTATAAAGGTTTATTTGTCTTCAAACAAAACCAGCAGACATAAGATTGCACCATTCCTATGAGTTAGGCATCTGTTTCAATACATCTTTCAAGCACTCTTGGGAAGTAAGTATGCACAGACACAAATGTGCATGTTTTGGATACAGGTTTATTCAGAGGCAGCTTTGGTTTTGTCCAACTTCAGAGCAGGAATTTTCTGTTTATTGATTCTTTAGCTATGCAAAATCTAAATGTTTTAGTAGATGAATATATATATATTTACAAGCATGTGCCAAGTAGCGGAACTCATACCCAAATTTGGATTTAATGTTTCCAGTTTGCATCTTTTCCTCCACAATCCATTTGAGTTAAGAAAACAATATAACCTGAACTTTGGGAAGCTATAGATGTGACTCAAATTCCAAGTATCAAACAACATTACAGGAATTGGACTGGAGAAAAGAGACCTTGAAAGATCAGCTAAACTAGACCATCCAAGTCCACCCTAACTAGTCCACTCTCAGAGAGGCTCAAGTATACCCTACTAGCAAATATATTCCAAGTTATCCTTGGAATATATTTGCTAGTTTCTTCCTCTTAATATTCTCCAATACCCAAGACTCCACTGTTTTACACATTTTCCACTCCAGTGTTTCTTTTCTTAACGTAAAAAAAAAAATTTAAAAAACCAACTAAAATTTCCTAGTATCTAACATGAAATTGTCTTACAGCAATTTAATCACACTGCCTTCTTGTCCTGTCTGGCATCAATATGGGAATGGATTCTTCCTTTCCTCTTTAGATACCCGAAGGATTGTCCCATTAATAGTTTCCCTTTTTCAGTAAAACAATCCCAATTCTTTCAAGCCTTCTTTTATAGGTCTTTTTTTTTTCTAGAATACTGGTAATTCCCATTGCTTTCTTCTGAAGTTTCTCCTATTTGTTCATGCATTTTTTGGGGTGATGCCAAAACCTCAGGTACTGTCCACCTTCTAAGCATGCCATAGTAAATATTAGACAATTATTCTCTCTTCTCGCCATTTTTACATGCAAACTCAAAATAATCACAACAGGGTTGTATTTAAATAATATCAATATGCAAAGAGCAAAACTAATTATCCCAGGTATCCAATTTACTTACATTTGATATAAGGCTTGACAATAGATAAACCTAGGTGCAAGCATGTGACCCCTGTTAACAAAACTTTTAATAAAAGGATATTGCCTCAGAAGTGCCTGGCACAAGTCATCAGTTGTCATGAAGACTGTGTACGTGAGAAGGAAGTCATCCAGGAGAGTTTCTGCAGAGGAAGACAAGAAAGTCCAAGGTACAATACATTAGGGAGAGGAAGAAGAGAGCATCTATTCCTGTTAGTGTGCATGGCAGGAACAGGACCTCTTCACAGAAAAAACAATGTCCGAAGCATACAGAATACATCACATTTTTAATTTCAAGCTGTTAACAATATGCTGCCACTATAGAGATCAGATCCTTTAACAAGCACATCCTCGGCTCTCCAAGAACCAACAAGCACAAATATGCACAAAATAAGCCCCAGTTCAGGAATCAGCAAGAAAGAGTCCTTATCACAAACACCACCATCCTGGTTGGCTCTGCTGCCTGCAAAGCAACCTTTCTATCAGCTAAGCTGTTCTGGAATTTCAAAAGAAAAGCTTTTGGTAATAGGAGAGAGAAAACTGTGATTGCCACGTACTGTGGTTAACATCTATGAGTAGTAGTTGAGAACCGCGAAATAAATACATTCAAATCTTTAGCTGGTTACTCTTGTGGGCATCATTGTAAGTGCTGAGAAGTTTTCTCTAAGGTTGATGTAATTACATTACGGAAAGTTTTTTTCTCCACCTGGTTTCTTGCAGTGTTACAAAACCAGGCTGAAGGTACCTGCTGACAGCCCATCTCTACCCACTACAGTTGTGGCACCTCAGGTTGTCAGGATGACAGACAATGCCAGTTCGGATCTCACTGTAACTCATTCCACATTCTCATGCCACACTAGTTTTAGGATTTTTCCAAACCTTTGCCACACCTAGCAGGAGGTTGGAAGGACTGGATTTGCTATAGGATGACAGGGCTCAGAGGTAATCTTGTGGTGGTCTTCAACAAGCCAATGGCAGAGTAGAGACAAGACCAAGACAGACTTTTCCTGGCGGTGTGCAGCAAAACAATAAGGGGCAACCACCAGAGACTGCAACAAAGGAAAATCTGTCAAGATACAAGGGAATTTTTTCCCCCTCCTGTGAGAAAGGTCAACCACTAGGACAGGTTGCCTAGACAGACTGCAGAATCTCTAACATCAGGTATTTCGGGGCTCGCTCTGAGCATCCTGATCTTACTGGATTTGCTTTGAGCAAGGGTTGGACCAGACAACTTCACAAGTCCCTTCTACAATTCTTAAACAAATTTGCTTCCAATTTTAGTAAACTACTTATATATGATGTGTGAACTAGGAATAAGTTTGTGTTTGGTTCACAAACAACAAAATCTTTCACTTTCTGCAAACAGACAAGATAACTATATTGGTCTTTTTAAATCTCAAAACAGAAAATTTTGCGTTTGTTTTTTCTGGTTCTGTTTTTTTCTTTGCCATATGGTAAGATTTTCCTCCAAGTTTTGAGGAGTTCCTGTTCACCATATTTCTTTGAATTCCAGCAGATAACAGGTTTGCACCACCTGCATTATCAGATAAGAACAGGAACATGGACAGAGGCTGAACAATAACAGAATTCCAGTCACATTGCAAAGCAAAAAATACTTTACCAGTATAACTCATTGTTACTAGTTAGCACCAGTTACTCAGTTGTGATTTAAGCGGCAGATTACAACTGCAAAGACTAAGGGCCAAAGCACACCTCCCATACGAAAGGTAAGGCTGAGCCCTGATTTCTGTATCCTGATTTTATCACTGTTTTTTGTGATTTGTTCCAGTCCAAGCTAGTGCTTGTGTATGAGTGGGCAACTGTGAGCATCCCAGCAGCTTTTCATGTCGAGGCTGCAATTTCACAATAATTTAGACCAATTTCAGTTACAGCTGCCTTGGACCTCCTTGTCAGTAAATTATTGACCCCATCGCTGCAGTGCAGGTTGACAATAAAAATTCATCCGTCTATCATTCAAGGCCAGATATCATGTGAATATCACACGGATAGATAGCTAATGACATCCCACCCTGTGAACATGGGATTCAAAATACCTCCATTGTCTTTACAAAAAAAAAAAAAATAAATCTAGCTAGATCAATGCATTTAACATAGCTGGTCTAGAAAGTGTTCTGCTCTAACGATGCATAGCTAAATCCCCTTGCATTCAGAAACAAAACAATGAAATTCTTTATATTTCACCAACATTGTTAAAATGGTGGAAAGTCTTATCTCTGCATAAAAAGAATATTTTGTCTCAGTAAATGAAAAGACATTGTGAACAGCCTGTTCTCTATCTGAAAGGTCATCTATTCATTCTGTTGCACATCTTTTGGATGATATAATGCAGCTATTAAAGCAGGAGGTTTCACAAACATTTATTTGGAAATGGCTGATCTTGGAGTCAACAGCCATATTTTAGCTCTTCACTAAACCATGTGACTGTGCAGTGATCCTCATGAAGTCAGAGACATTTACAATAGATTATTTCCCCAACATTCTACTCTGTATAGATGATATCAGACTTTCAGCAATACATAGCCATGTGTTCAGAAAAGAAATTAAATACTAGCTGAAGCAAAACTGCAATGCTCATCAATGAACTTTGGCAATTCTTCAAAATAGCATGACTTCATCATACTAACTGGTGTTAAAATACCAACTTAAAAAATCATTTTTATTGTCTAATCATTTGTTTTCTAGATGTCAATCTTCAATTTTTCCAGCATCTCAAAGTGGGAAGAAAGGCTGGTTTTGCTATGATTTGAGGGTTTTGCTTTTTTTGCTTAATTTTTTTGCAAGAATATACACTACAGGTATTACTAATGCAATTTGCTCCAAAAAAAATTAGTGAAGATTAGAATTGTATGTTTATTCAGATAACTTACAACTGTTTTTAAGGCCCCTGTTCATCTCCCTGTCTCTGCATGCTCCAGCATGCATCCATCTATTCAGTCTCTGGCTTCTAATAACCTTATCAAAACAAAGTATATGCCAGTCAACCGACTTAAGAGTCACGTGTATGTTTACATAGTGATTTATTTTTTCTTTTAAATGCAGAGGAAATGCTAAGAAGAAGAAGAGAAGTTCACAAATTACGATTCTGTAGCTTGTATATAGGTTAGATCTCTTCAAGTTGTCTCTGAACTTCTTTAGAAATTTAAACCCTAAAGGAATGTTTTGAACAAAAAAAGTCGGGATTCTACATGTGGTCCATTAGTAGCATCACTCATCCAGTAAATTACTTTAACAAGTAAGCAATGAAAGTGCTTTTGCTAGATTAAATATCTATCACCAGACGTCACCTAAAGACTTTACGATAATATTCATATTTTTAAACGCCTGCACTACCTTGCAGGTATTTCCCTGAAGTCCTGCTGTTCACTGTAACTATCTTCTGTATTTTGTTCCCAAATGTACTTTGATTTAAAATCATTCCAGAATGGTTTTTCATGCCATAGCAAGGACACAATACCTGAGAGTGTACCGATTCTTCAAACATTAATACATGCCCACAAATAATGATTTATTGGTCTTAACTTGCAAGCAGAGAGAAAGGCTAACCATGAGAGGATTTATCAACAGCAAATGATTCATTCTGTTACAAATAGCCACTAAGAGCAGTAAATTGGAATGAGGAAGGGCTCAAAGTGTACAAGTTGGGCTGATAATTATGAACTTTCTAGGGTTTTTCTGTTTAGGGACAGTTAATTTAAGAGTTAAAAAAAAAAACAATTCCAGTCAAATCATTAATTATTTACAGTGCAACATAACCACACTCAGAATGGCAGTGAAATGTATACCTCTGCTTTTAAATGTTACTGTGTCCCAGTTTCTGCATAAATTTGTGACCATCTTCCATGTTGTTCACAAAGAAAAAGTTTTTCTAGTATTTGTAGCAAGGCAGGAGAATAAAGTGCCCAGTAACAGTTGGAAAAGAAAGGCTCCCGTTGGAAGGGAAGCCTTTGTGCAAAAGCCTGTGATGTTATGCTATTTTTTAATTTATCTTATTCATGAATTTTTTATTTAATCATTTTCTCCTAGCCATCAATCTAATTTTTCTTTGTTCCTCACAATTTTCCTTTATTTGGCTAAGCAATTATTACAAAGTATGCAGTTAGCTTGCAGCTATGGGATATTTCATTTCAAAGACAATTTCAAGCATTTTAAAGCTTCATTAAGACATGCAACAGAACCAGCATGAGTTCAACGGGCTCCTGCTCTTGCAGCTCTTTGGGGGCAGCCTTAGGCAGTAATCTCACCACACCGAATGTGTGCGAGTACCATACGCATAAAAATAATAAAAAAGCAGGCACCGTGCTTGTTTGTTATTAAATAACCAATTCACACCAGCTTCTGTGAGGTAGTTTCTCATGGGCTGCGTGTCCCTTCTTTTCCTCAGGTGAAATAAGGCAGCATGGGCACCAGTTTTACCAAGAGCAGTTAATATCACTCTTCCCATCTTTCTGCAATGTAGAAGTCCTTCTGCAAGATACATTCAGGGTGGCTGAGGGACAGAAAGAGCGGCATATAGACACAGGATGTTCTCACACATGTGAATTACCCAAGGAATGCTTTCAGCTGGTAACTAAAGGACCCAGCAATATGTCTACATGAGAAGTTGCAATGGTATTGCATGTATAAGGTGATGACAACAATAACAACCATGGTGTATTTGGTGGGGCAGGGGGATCTAGTGTCCCAGAGAGGAATAAGTGGTCATATATTTGGCTAAACAACACATCATATATTCCCACGTACTTAAAATCCAAAGGATTCCCTGCTGTTTTCCATGTGCCCAGTATTCGTGACTCTACAAATATTAACTCAATGTGATGGCAGAATTGCAAATGCCAGTAGGGTAGAATGGGTTTCTCACATGGGTTTACACATCAAATTTTATTTATCAATGGTTTCATTTCTCCCCCTTCTTCTCTAGGCAGAGTATCAATTACTAAGCCTTAGAACAGAAATGAATACAGATCTGTAGTGAGAAATTGTCCATGACACACATTTAACAAATCAGGACAGGCAGTACACTTCATGGTGTTGCTACATCTAACACGTGTAAGCTCTTCTCAAACCTGAGCATTTTCTGAAACTACCTCAGCGGTGCAAGGCATCAGTGGAGCAGTCTCACATTAATAACTTGTCACATAAACATGAAAAGAGACTTAATCTGAAGGCAATGCCTTTCTCAAACAGAGTAAAAGTTAAATGATTTTATTAAATTAAATATATTTGAGGACAGTTTTTTAAAACCAAGTATTTCAGTTTAGCTTCCCCATTATTCCTATATAAAAAGTTTACTTATTCTTTAAAAAGTTCAAATGAGTGCAGAAGTACGGAAATACTCCAGTGTTACAGCTAGATACACCTAACTACGACCCAGCAATTTGTATATCCAGTTATTATTTACTAGTATGCATGTGCACCAACCAGTGACTTTAGACCATCACAGGTAAGACAATACTGCATACACATTTACAGCACGAACACGTTGAATAGCTCAAACTGTATTCACAATATACCTGTTGCTCTAGTGCTAATACTAGATACCCTGTCCAGCTAAGCCAGATATAATTACTCCTAATGCCAGCACTGAGTCATTAATCCCTTTATACCCACAAGAAGAGATAACTTGAAGACAAATTCCAGTTTGTCCTGATTTTCTGATCACCTTGTTAAATCCTGAATAGCTTTTGTTTGGCTACCAACAGGAAAAAAATGGTGGCAAATAAGCCAAACAAGTCCTCCCACTTTCAGTGACAAACGGTAATTGCTGAGATCTATTCTCTTTCTCATATTGGACTTCACAGAGCAACTTTTCAGACTGTATTCTTCCTACTCTATAGCATTTCTGTTTCCATGTTCTTTCCTTTCCATTACATGCTTATTTAAATATTAAGGAAAAAAAAACCAAACTATGCAAAACAAGACAACCAAATAGGATTTTAAATACGCAATGCATCAATCTTTTTTCTTATTATTACATGGTTTACAAAAGGAAACTTCCTTTATACAGAAGAGTTTAAACATATAGACACTATGTATATAGACTACACATTCCTTTATCTGCAGATCGTCTGTGTTCCATAACGTTTGCTGGGGAAAGGGAACTGATAGCGAAATCTGTTAAACCACAAAGAAAAACAAGTAATCTCCTTGGGTTTTCTTAAACTTACCACCACTCTGAACCCAAATCTCTTCCACTTTGCACTGTATAAATCCACTGTGAATGGCTGTGCAAGAATTACAGAAGAATTTAAGGGCTTTTCAGACTAGTATTCCACACTAAATCGGATTATAAAAAAATATAGATAAAGTACTGGAATGCAAGTCTTTTCCCACTTTATGCAAAGTAGCTTTCTTCGAGGATTTTCTGGAGGAGGCCAAACCTGTATGGAGATTGAAACACATCCCACTCCCTCAAAAAAAAAACCCAAAACCAACCAAAACCAATAAGATTGCCTGAATGAACAATCCACTGGAATTCACAGTTGACTCATGGGTTAAAACTACTCTTATAGAAATTTTGTAGTGTCAGTTTGGCAACCCTTACCCAAGCTACACAACAGTTGTGGTTTTCACTATGAGTATGAGAGAGTTAAACTGAGTAACGGGATGAAAACTCATGTACCAAATTAAAAATATTACTTACTCTCTAAAACCTTTTCTTTCCAGACTGAGGAAATCACTAAATGTCCTTGCTGCTCAATTTATCTTTTAGAAACATACCAAATAGAAGGAGATCATAAGATCTTCTTCATCCTGAAGCATGTTAGAACCTGAGTATAATGTACTAGTGGGCAGTGTGTGGTAATGAGACCTCTTTGATATTTTGGAGGGGGGATCTGTCTGAGAAAGGCAAAGAGAAATAAATGTATTTTAGACAAGATACAACAAATTCTAAAACTCTTTACGTATGCCATTTCCCATTTGTGATTACGGCAAAGATGATGGGATGACCACAGGGTCAGCTTCTGACATCCCCTTATGTTAATACACTTATCAGTATTAGCCAGAATTCCAAATTTAAAAATCACCAACAACTTCAAAATTTACTCTCATTTACATTCACTGCATCATCCCTACCTTGCAGGACCAGCCACTTCTCTCTAACATTTAGTGAGGGCCATCCTCCAGAGCATATTTGGGGAAAAAAAAAACACAAACCAACTGAATCCTCTGGTGTTTTTATCTTCCTGCATAAGACTGAAAAGCTGGGCTCAGTAATGCTAATGCACCTTGTGACTTCAAAGCACATACTGGAAATAATTTTTTTAAAGAAAATGTTCGCTAATGGGGTTAGCAACACCATAACTGCTCAGAAATAATTAAAACTTGAATTTCTCACAATTATCAAGAAAAGCAGCCCTATGAGATGGGGTTACAGCTGGGCAAACAGGCAGATGAGCTCTCTGTGCCTGAGTAAAATGGATGCTGATTACTTACTAATCTATAGGGAATAGACATCTTTTGCTATTTTAAATATTCACTCCTGAGTTCAAATTAAACTAAATGAGAGCTACAGCAAAACATCTTCAAGTTTTTCAGCCTCTCAGTGCTGAAAGCTCTCAAGCCTGATAATTCTTGTCACTCCTCTTACTCCTTTCTGTAAAATAAGAAAAATTATAATAACACCTGAAGGCAGACACTGCTGCATGTAGATTTTTTGCATGTTTTCGTTCACATAATACTATGCAATGCTCTGAAACCTTTCAGCAATGCAAACACATGTCCAGAAAACTGTAGTTGTAATCAGAAAACTGCTTGTTCTGCAGAAATGAAAAAACGATTTGAGGGCAACTCTTTTCAAAGATAGGTGTTTCTCAATAATCTGTAATTCCACAGCAATTTACTAAAAATGTCAGGATGTTTCCAAGGACAAAGAGTAAATGCAAACTGCTATCACTACTATCTGATCTCACAAGGTATTGCTCACACCTGAGAGGGTGCTGAGTGGTCTCAAATCCTCCTTGCATTCATCAAATGGCAATGGTGCTCAGGACCTTGCAGGATTAGCCCTTAATTCAAAATCAAATCCTCTAATAATGCGAGGTCACCATGGACACAGTATGAAGCAAAAAAATGAAAATTATGTTGAGAAAGAAAGGTCAATGGAAAAAAGAACATCAATATATAATTTGCTGCTAATGTATTAAAACAATTATAGTAGTTATGTCATCTAACCACCGAAGCACCAAGAAATCAATGCACAAAGGAAGAAAGAGCAAGCCATTTATTTCTGGCATTAGGTTAGAAAAAGAAAATACTTAAGGGCAAGATATTTAACCTGAACAACCAGATTTTTTATTAGAGCACAAAAGTCAGAACTAGGAATAATTTCTAAGGTCATCTCCCAGAAATTTCTGGCAGTATTTTAACATCTGCAGAATGAATCAAACACGTTCTGTCTGGTAAGGTCAAAGATCCTCCTAAAGTTGCATTCCAGTTGCTGCTATCACATGTATTGGAGCAGTTTCATATTTTGTTTGAGGGACAAAAAGCCCTGAAACCACAGGCAGAGAGCAAATGTCAAACTTGTCTAGCTGTAACGAGGCACTAATTTTTCCACATAAAAATCTGAAGCTCTTTATTTTTTCCCCAGGTAGGAGGAAGCCCTGGTGATTAATGTGCAGCTATAATGGTCAGGGTTATTTGAAAGTATTGGACAAATCCACTATGCCTTATACATTTTGAAGTATTAGAAATATTGCCTATAACAGTTGCCCTAAGATAATGCTACTTTTTGTTTAAAAAAAGTCCTTGACTACTAAAACACTTAAGTTTTCTATGCAGTGAAACTTCACGCCAGTAAACTGAGGTATTTTAACACACATGTGAAGTCCTCACACAAGCCTTTCTGCAGAAGGCAGCCACTCCTTGTTCACATCAGGCCTCTCCCAAAGTACTTCAGGAGAAAAACCCATCCTCTCTATCCATCGATTGTTTAAAATAAGTCAGCCAGGCCAGGATTGCCTGAGCAGCAGGACAGCGGATAAAAGATTTAATGGCTCCCTTTCATCTTCCTGCCCAGGGCCCAGCTGCCTGGCAGAAGAGATGGGCTTGCAGCAGTAACAGCATAGCATGCTGCTGGTCTGCTCTCATGGGTTCTCACCTCCAGCATGCACACCACCTGGAACCCCACTCACTAGTGTGTCTCGGTGAAAGTCATATGAGCAAGTGCAAGGCAAGTTTCTACTTTTCTGCTTCTGTCTTACACCTTGACTTCTTTGCATCCTTGCCACCACCTGCTTCTCCAAGCACCCAAAGAGCTGCAATGCTCTCCAGCCCAGACTTACCAATGACATGACTTCCAGGTGCCATCAAGAGCTGTCACTGCCTCAGCAAGGCCAGTAGACCCTTTGGTTGCCTGGTGGCAGTGCAGCTGCTGCTCACAAGCCACCCTCCAGCAACAGACAGCAGTGCACACAAAGAGGCTGCATCACCTACCTCCTCTGCCACTGCAAGCCTGGTCCTACCAAGTGAATGCTCTAAGATGTTCATGGGTGCTCAGGCCTTTTCCCAGGTCCACCTGCTCAGCACACATTTTAGTCCAAAGGGAACTTTAAAATTAGACTAGACATTCAACTTTCACTAAGCTGATATAAAGGAAGATGTACTTAATCTTCATTCTTTTCATCTTTACTGTCCAACACTCATATGGCATTGAGAAGAACTAAGTTTCAAGTTCAGCATGTCCTCATCACTGAATGGGAAAATCTACTCCTAGGAAACCATTATCTTCAAATCTATTATTATATAGAAATATAAAAATATCATCATATCTTCTAAAAAAAGATTGCAAGTTCTTAACTTCTGGGTCTTCAACTTGATGTACTTTAGAAGAGCCTACTTTTCAGTGACATTTCAGAGAATCTGAAACCAAATTTTCTGTTTACAACTCAAAAATAACACCTGTGTGTGTATATATATATATAAAAACTTAATTAGCATTATTTTCAAATAAGTTAAGATTATTAGCCCAGAAAGTTTTAACTGCTGTACCTAATGACAGATTCCAAAATCCACCATAGTTGGACAATATCCAATCCAGCAGATTACAACTACAGTATAGTAACCAGAACATATCCCATACTGCTACATAACATGGATAAAGGGCAGGTCAAACTACTCATGGTAATGCCACATCTAAAGCTCTGCAGGTCACATGCAATGCCTGGACTTCAGTGTGCAGTGTTATCCCATCACCTGCTGCTAACTGCTTTCCATACCAACCGGAGGGATAGGTCCCTTAAGGGAACAGAAATGTACAGATCTGCACTGTGTATTTTTAAAAGTGTTGAGCAAGCTTTGATCTATTATTTTCCCCCTATAAAGCAGCAAGGGGAAATTTCTTTGTGCTTCAGCCTGGGGAAAGAGATATAAGAAGAATCTTGTTTGCCCCTGGGAGCCAAATTATCATAAATATGCTAAGCAGTGCAAGCTCCCCAACATGTGGCACTGGAGCATGCGCAGTAAACATCACAGCATCTCTTCAGAGAAGCCTTGCATGACAAAGCCTCCACTGGCAAAATGCTCCCAGCTTCTGTAGATTTGGCAGAAATGCCTATAAAGAGAATGACAGCATTTTCATCTGAGCAAGAACTGTGGACTCAGTCCAAATCTCTGCATAAAATGGCAATAACATGCACTAGACTAATGTACAGACCACGCACTTCTTCCAGCACAGGAAAGGGCAACGCATTGGGTCAAGTGGTGGGACATTTTTGGCATATTGGGTCACACAGACTAGGTTAGGGTCTTGCATAGGAAGTTGTGGCCTACGAAGCTGTGGCCCACTGTCACATAATCTCAAAATCCAACATCTTACTTGCCAACATATTATGACATATAGAGGCAAAAGGCCCAGGGAAGGCACGGCACGGCTGTGACTGCTCTGCTGGGCAGAGGGCAAGGAGGAGGAGGAGGAGGGAATACATCTTGCAAACCCCATAGGAAATACAGACAGGCACTAGCATACTGCAATATCACTGCAGCGATAGATGCCGCTTCCAGCCTTTTGTCCCAACATGTACAATAATAAGTGTGAAGGGTACACACTTCTCAGATACCTCTGAAATAACATATGCAATATCTAAACACATGTAACACAGAGCAGAGACCTCCTTATAGTGGGAGGGGGATGGTAGGAGGGACAAAACATGCAAAGAGCCCCAAAAACAAATATGGCCATACTTGCATCTTACATTTCCACACCTGCCTTCCTCCTGGGCTCCCCAGGGCAGCAAAGCTCAGCTTCACAGCATAAAACCAGAACAACGAGCATCAGAACACTTATAAGGCAGCTGCATTTTGCTTCCCCATGTGGTGATTGGGTTCCAAAAAAGCCTGAAGAGTTTCATGATGGTGGTGCTAAAACACATTACCTTAATCGTAGACTTACTTATATAATATGTTTCCTTAAATTATGAACCTGAAATTGTACTTGTTATACTGAGACAACCAAATCATTCCAATGACAGGTTAACATGCAATTAGAGACATCTTTTCTCCTTATTATTACAACTTAACAGAAGACAGCAATAAAAAAATGCTTTGTACATAGTCTGTGTATGTATTAAGAACATCTAACAACTTCAAACTATTGGGTTTGTCAGTACAACCCTGCAATGACAGCAGAATGAAAGAAATAACAAAGGTTCTTGCTTGCATGGTTTAAAGATCATACAGGGGTAAGACATGAAGAAGAGACATTATCTGGAGTTCAGCTGCTTGTGAGTATTAAAATACCTACACAGACATATTTCCCTGTGGCAGCAGAACTGTGTTATCCCGCACGAACTTTCAGCTGCTTGCACAGTAGTTAAAACGTTACACTTTTGAGAAAGAACACCTTTATTTTGGTAATTTTCAAACTATTTTCACTCATCAGGGAGCTCAGTGTTAGACCCTTGCTTCAGCTGTACCATAAATACTCAAGGATTTTATTTGACAGCCTTGCTTATTTCAGTTAAATAAAGCGAGGATATTGAGCAATTACTGGAAGAATGCCTGTTGAAGTAATTTTCTAAAGGGGTATATTCACTTTTACCATTATTTTTTATTTTTAGTGCTGTTTATTGATTTAATCACAAAAAATACATGCAGAACAAAATCTCAGACAGGCATAACTTTGGACTGGTATAGTCCAGCTTTCTTCTTTTCTATCTTTCTTTTCCAAGTTTTATGAGATACTGTATCTTTCATGCACACACTGGAAAGCATCTAACACAAGAGATGCATTCTGTATCTGGTTGAAATTGTTCATTTTTTACCCCTTCAACACTGCCAGCTGTTTGTTGGACTTGCATGGGGCACAGAGGAATCTCTTTGGCCAAGGTGTAAACCCTACCTTCCTGCACAAGCGTACATGAATCCGATGCAGTGTTTAAATAAAGGCAAAAATCACAAACTGCAGTAACAGACAGGATACTGTGTTAAACAAAGCCTCTTGCTTCATCTGCTCCATGGCCATGTTTCACCACTACACATAACAACACCTGCCTATGACTAGCGCGCTGCTCCCATCTTTCATTTCTACAGCCCTTTTTGGCCATTAAGTGCCAAGTTTCTATAAAACATGGTTTATTTTACCAGTGTACAGAGAAAGGGAGGCAGACACAGGCTCAGCAGAGGTGGGAGGAACCTGCCAAAGCAGAGAGTACAAACTCCATGTCCTCACTCCCATTCTGCTCCGCTCTCCACAGTCCCATGCAAACAACACCAGGGCGTTTGGATGCCTGCCGGTGAGGCCAACATCACCAAATGTGAGATTCAGATGGTGATCCCACTCCAAATCACCTTTCCCTATCAAATTTCCAAACCTTTTTAAAATTAAATAGGCTAACAACAGCATACTTTCTACTTTCCTTCAGCATTTCTTGCTCTTTCTTGTTCCCCAAAGGAAAACAGCTTTTGCAATTGAACTGTCTGTCCAACCATCAGTCTCACTCTCCCTCACCTCCACAACCTTCGAATCTGTTGGCAAACTTAAACCAAATTTGAAATAGTGGGGGGGAAATTCTCAATGACACTATGTTCCCGTAAGTAACGGGAATAAGTGCACCTGTAGAAGAAAGAGAGAGACAAATTATTGTCTTGCTGAAGGAAAGGCTGCCATGAAGCACAGTTATTTTTGCAGACATAAAATAACTCAGCCAAAGGAGATGCAGTGATAGCGCCTCAAATTGACGCTGGTAGGACTGGGTTTTTTTCATTAAAAGATACAATCTCAAACACTGGGACTACCAGCAACACTGAGATATCATCCTTATTTAAAATCCTGCAAACTGTGTGTATACCCAGTTTCTCTAACAAGGCCTCCTATCACTGCTATTCTCATCTCTTTGCTGCACCAGGTTGCTGGCTCCTCTCTTGGTGGACCCGACAAATTCCCAGGGCAGAGCACTGTCTCTTCGTGTTTTTGTAGCACCAGTCATGGACACTGTGGCTTCTGAATGCCTGTATATACGTAAAATTATAACTCATTACCTTTTTGTATTTGTTTCTGCAAATAAGGGGTGGGTTGTTTTTTTTTTTTCTTTAAACTGCTTTGCTTATTCATTTAGTCATTAAGGCCAATTATAAAAATCCATTTTTAATTTTTTTCTTACTAAGAAGCAGATATCATCCCTAGCTAGACTATGGAAAATCATCAATTACATGATGACAGTCTCAGACTGCAATCACTTGTCTATGGCTGCTGCCCAGTAGGCACTTCTGCTAGATATAACACTACCTATAGCGCCTTTCAGGTTACAAAGCAGTGAGCATGTATTTATTTTTACTAAAGAGTGCCTATCAGAGAAGGCAGCACAGCACCTTAAAGGAACACTCTGAGGATTACATACCACTCCCCAGCTAGCTAGAGTACCTCCTATATAAGAACATATATTTAAAAGCAATTTTCCAAATAAGATTTTAGAAATGTATCACCAATTATAGTAAATATATAGGAGGAATATAAAGGAATAAATTCCTTTAGGAGCTGCTGTTTTAAAGACATGGCAGCCCACATCCCAGAAGGACAATGAAGTATAATATGCAAGCTCATTTAATCACCGTATCCAATTACAAGGCGGAATAAATCATCACACACATGCCTATGTCTGAATTTAAAAAAGTAAATAAATCATGAATAGTCAAGCCAAACGCTGTGAATCTCTGGATTCATAGATTAGCAGGGGAAGCGGTGCATTCACTCTCATTTCAAATGAGAGCATCTAAAAACTATTAACATCTAATTATTTTAAGATAAATACAAAAGTTACCCAATTTTTTGTTGTTCCATTTGGAGCTTGATCATACAGAGCTGCCATTCTCTGTAGTAGGGAACATCAAATCGTGACAAACATTGACCTCAACAGAGCTTGTATATTGTCTAATGCCAGACTTCCCTAGTCCCTCTGCCCGGCTTCCCACCCAGGACTCCCCTATGCCACAGCAGTTCAGAAGAAGAGCTGGCCTTCTAGCGAACACTACAAATAGCAGCACTTTGGGCAACGGCTCCCTCATCCCAGACCTATACAACTGCACCCTCTAGGAGGATCTGAATTCTCTCCACTTGTCAAAAAACCCCAATACAGCAGTTTCTCACAGGCTGATGGCATTTTCTTGTCTTTCAGACACTTTTAGAAAATTGTTATTAGAGATCTATCAATCTTTGTAATTAAGAATATAGTTGTAACTTCCCAAACTGCATCTTACTAACCTTGATTGCCTGAAGAAATTTCCAATCCTTTAAACCCAGATGTTAAATCAAACGCCCTATGGCCCATCTGCATGTCAAAACCCACACTGGAGTAGGGAGATCAGACTCTCATTAAAACTAACACAATCTTTATGCACACATCAAAGAAAAACAACTGCTAAAAAATATTTACATAAGCTGCACAAACAACCTATAAGATGTGTCATAACTTTCGCCTACAGAGATGGTCCATCAGTGCTGGAGACTGTAATAAAACTTGCCTTAAGGCGACACTGCACCACAATAGACTTCAGGCAAATGTTTTATTTCTGCTTTGCAACAGAAGAAGAATATTTGGGAGAGTACTGGAGGTCTGGGAAATGCATGGCAGAAGCCCAGCTCCAGCTGGCAGTGACTCTCCCCTGCCTGTAGGTTTAGACTTAGCTCGCCCAACATGCCCAGGTTTCCCAACTGACCACATCCTAAAATCTCCATGTGTGGGTAGAAGCACGAAAGCGCACAGCAAACCTCAAGGGTCCAGAGAGGGCCATGATGGCAATAGCTCCCCAGGTTCTCGCACTGCCCAGGGGAATCGCTCCCTTCCCACCGAGCAGCCCCACTGTGCAGAGAACACAGCACCAGCACAGATGCCATCTTCAAGCATTTATAAGCTGTGTGGCCCAAGAGCCCTACAGCACTGACACAAGGAGAGTAAGGAGGGAGTGGACAATGTCCCTTCTCTTCCCATGCCCTGTTCAGGGGTACATCCCTTCTCTGGGTCAGGGGGGTGGGTAGAAGACAGCGAGGAGCCCACAGCAGAGCCAGAGCTGCTACCTCACAGTCAGGCTGGGCTTGAGCAGGCCAAAGGTCTGTGTCTCTTTGCCCATCCTAAGAATCACTCAGCTGCCCCAACACAGCCTCTTTGTTCACTCCCATGCAGCTGAAGGTGGAAGTGAGGAGGCATTTCGTGTGCACTGAGTTTCTAAATTATCCAGCTGTTGCCTCCCTGCTACTGTTTGCTGGCACACACCAGGATGGAAATTTTCCACCTGCCCATTACAGAGTTATTTCTACACACAGCGATGCAACCATAAGAGAAGCTGTAGTCACCTTAATAGGCAAAATGTTTGGGTTTGCCTGTTATTGGTGGTCTCCACGCTTTACGGCAACACTGCACGCTCACTGTTGCTTTAAGACTTTGATTGAAAACCCCTTGACAATAGGGATCTGACAAATGCTATTTGTTCATGGTTGTTTTTCACTGTTGTTTGTTTGCTTCCAGCTTGTGGCTGTGCATCTCCCATGGTGTACTAACAGTAACAACAAACAAGATCCCATGGACAAGGCTCCTGTCAGAGCAGGGAATAAAACCCAACAAGGGTTTCATTATTGTATTGATGCTGGGGCTCTGAATTCATGACTGCGAAAGAACAAAACCAGTATCTGGCTTTCTGATTTTAGCTCCAGTGGTTCCTAGAGAGAGGTCAACCAACCCTAAATCCTAAGAAATGGGGGTGGGGAAGGTTAAAGAAAAGCTGCTTGGGGAATTGGTAGAGCCTTGTGGGCAGGAGGAAGAGGAGGGATAACGGCAGGAGGGAGATGCAGGGTGCAGAAAAAAAAATGAAAGAAATTGAAAAGCAATAGAAGGTGAGGTATAAAGGACTCTAGCAGACCCAAGTCAGACAGCATGATTTCTCCATTATTACATCCCCAATGCTGGCAATTTATATCTCCATCAAAACTCCAAGTTCAAGAAAAGGAATAAAATCACAATTCATCCAAAATGCTATCACAAGAAAGCCCAAGTTTTTTATTATTAGCTTCCATCAAAATTAGATCCATCAACACTGCCACTTTATTTACATTGATCTATTATCCCCGTCCTCCCATCCCAGAATGTTTTTTGTGCTCAGCGTGCTTGAAAACAAGTCATCACATTTTCACTTCAGAGAGAGAGTACTCATTTGGTTTCAGAAGGATCTCACATGCATTTCTGTACTGAGACAAGGTCATCTAATGATCTCAGCCCAGCTCAGGAGACAGTGAAGTGAGCTGCTGCCACAGCTACAACTCACATCAGTATTTTTCTCCTTGTCTAGAAGATGGGACAAGCAATTTACTTTATTGCGGTAAGTGATGCTATTCCAAAAAGCTCTTTCTGCCAGAACCAGCTATACTCCGTGAAGATAACTGACATCTCATGAGAAACCTTTGGCTGTCAAAGTGCTGTAATTCTACTCCTATTTCAAGCTCTGAAAGGATCAAAATTGACTTTAAAAAAACAAGCAAGAGTCTCTCTGATGCCAACCATATAGACTCTCCTAAAAGGTGTTATATTCCCCAACTGATACCAAAGTGGATCAAGTCTTTCCTTGTAAAAAGTGACAGCAATTTAAAGCCTGCACTATGAGCTTACCAACTGCAGTTAATGCATGAAGCTTCTGAATTTATGCCAGGTGCATTCTGCTCCATTATCCCCTTTAGACAGGCCCCTCTGCTCTCATAAAACTATTCCTACTATGGCTACCTATTCCTGTATCCAACAGCTGATCTTCTGACCTACCTACTAAAATCAAAACCGAGTAAGATAACAGAAACCACAGCAGAATCTCTCACCAGCCTCATCCAGGTTACAGCAAATCTGGCCTTCAGTAGCTGCTGCCACAACTGCTCTTTCCCCTCTTTTTTCCTTAGACACGATGGAGAAGGCAGCAGCCAGGGTTACAGCAAGGAAGAGCTGAGCTCCTCTGCACTTGATAGTCCAGAGTGTGCTGGCACCAGTTGGCCAATGCCACAGACATCCCTTCTCAAGCAATTGCCTTTATTCAACTACACACCATGCAGAGGCATTTGGTGCTATAACCAAGCTCAGGGTTGGCAGCTATTAAAGGAGCTCTTAAAAGCCGGCAGAAAGCCTCATCAGGCACTATGCTCCAGGAAATAGTCAGAAATCCATTCTAATTAATGGTTCACAAATAGGTCTTGGGTTGTGGCTTTTTGTTAATTTCCCTGGGTTGTTCTCTGAGCAGAGGGATTTACAGAAAATGGTAAGGTAGGAAAGAAAACAACTGCATGAGCACACTATAAAACAAAGTATCACCTAAAAGTAACAGGCAGCATGACAGGGAGCTCAGTAAAGTAACAGTAATTGTAGTTTGGCTGTAGCCAAAACCAGTCCCGCTCTTGCTCACAAAAAGACCGAGACCGCTACTTCCATAATACCATGAAACCGTTTGAACTCGGGGCATGTTAAGAAGGATTGCGGAGGAAGGAGGAATTAACAGCATGAGAGTAAATTTAGTTCACAAGAGGAAAAAAGCAGCTTTGAAGAACAGATTTCTTTCAGATTCTTAATACACAACCTCAAAGCACAGGTCTTCAGTGAATCCATCCTTCCACCCTGTGGGTGGGGAATGAACACTCTCTTTATATTCCTCAGAAAATGTTAATCTCACAAGAAAATCATTGTATTACAAAAACTCTGAGCACTGGAAGCACTGGAATTCCAACACTGAAGACTGTGTTCTTTGACTCAAAGATGCAGCAATTATTTCAAGATACAGTTTTATGTTTTCAGCATTCCTACATAAAAAATTCCCCCATTCCATAAAAGCTTCCTTCCAAAAAATTCTGAATTTCAGAGCACCATCTCCAAATTTTATAACATTATAGAGAGTCTGCTCTTGGTGAGGCGTGCTTTTCTGTATTCTGAGAACGAGCTTCTGACTTAACAGCCACCACACAAAGTGCTAAATAGCAACACAGGGGCCATTAATGGACAAGAACCCCTACTCATGCCAGCAGGTGATGAATCTCTGCGTTGTGGAAGAAAACACAAAATGAGACTACTGAAGGCAGTGTCCAGTTTTTCAACAGTTTGCAAGTCAGAGTTTGATAGGAAAAAGCCTTAGGAAGGAAGGAAAGGAGAACAAGTGGTGAGAATGAGCCAGGAAAGATGTGAGACCAGTGGTGAAAGGCCTCATGTTGGGGTTCCTGAAGGACTGCATGGATGGTCTGTGGCTCCCGCTGAAGGAACAGGACATGCAGACACTTCATAAGAAGCAGCATCACTGACATTTCAGTTTTGCATTTCCAGTTCCTACTCTCACAATTAACTGAACTGCCAACCCACACACCATCTGTTGCTATTCCTCTTATGCTACTCTCTTATAAATGAAGTCTCATTCTTCCTCTGCTAGAAACAGCAGCTTTGAGATAACGGTACATGTTTTATAATTAGTCAGCTTCATTGAGCCACATTCTGGGAAAACATGAAGATGGGGCTCTATCTTGGGACTGAGAGACTGTGTCTCCTTCACAGTAGGGGTTGTCCTCTCCCTTCATACCTTTCAGACTGGGTGGTTTGATCCCACTGCTGCAGGTGAATGGATCTCCAGCAGACAGAAGTCAGTAAGACTAACCAGAGTTTACACTCATTTCAGAATTTGGCTATGGCTTTTTGCTAAGCGAGTGTTGACCTCCTTTACCTTTGATGTTCTTATGGCTCACTAGAATTAGTATGACAAGTTGCATGTATGACAAGAATTAGTATGAGTTGCAACAGAAGGGATGTGGCCTGCTCTATCTCCAGACCTGTAGCCATGGAACTGACCCAACCTCCAAAGCAGCACTTAAGCCAGACAGGGCATCAACCCAAGGGGTTGGAATACTTCTAAGATGACATCTCCCTTATCAAGAGAGATCTCTTTGGCATCACCACTGTGCAGTGACTCAGTTTTCCATTTTGCCTTTATGGCCCTCAGTCCCAGCCTTCTGACCTGGGAACATCAATTATTTCTGCTAGATTTGATGCTGAGCAGCCACACTGAAGTGAATTGAAAAGGACTCAGACTAAGGCAGAAACTAAAAAGCAAGTTTTGCTACTCTTATCACTAAAATACAAGCATTTTTATAAAATAAACCCTTGCATACTCACTTCTTAGACTAACACCACCAGACAATCAGGAATTATGAAAAGCACCATTCTGAGAAAGGTTCTACAAATATTTCTCAAATATACAAACATGTCTCTTTGTGGTCTCAGGTACTTCATGCCTCTGTTAATTTAGAGAGATATAAGATACATATATATGATTATATATCCTTTCATATATGTAAAATACTCCACTGGTCTGACAATTGGTACCACCTAGACTTCCACTGTCGTTAGGGCAAAAGTGATTTTACAAATAACTGATTAGAATTGTTTAGGGTCATATTAGCTTTCCAGAAACCTTATCAAATTTCCAGTTTCAAAAAAACTTTTCTTCCAGAAACCTCAATCAAAATGTTTATATCACTGAAGTGTATTTTGCAGTACAACAAAGTAACACATTCTGCCTCTTACAACTTAAAAAAAAGCCTTTTTCACTATCAAAAGAAAATTATTGATCTTCACTCCTAAAAAAGTTCCCCTTCTAGACCTGTACTTGCCAATTCCTTTCTGCTTAAACCACTAAGATCATCAAAACCTCTCCTATTATGTTCAATGCACATCTTCATAATGGATGGTTTCACACTAGATTTTCATGATGGCTCCTTAGCACTTTCTCACATAGCAAAAGGTGACAAGTAGCTGTAATGAACTACGTAATTACAGAGAAAAGACTGAGGAACTAAGAATACTATGATCTGACTTTCATATATCACGGGTAGGTTTTTCTTCTGCCAATTTGATTCAAACACAAAAGACATTAAACACTTGGAGCCCCACCATCACCCCGGGCTATTCTTGCACAGGGTACAAAAGAATTTATTTAGGTGCCCAAGGTACCCAAAGGTGTCTAGGTGCTCCTGGGCCCACTGAAATCATGTCTTTGTCTGATGGCTACCTCACTTCCTTTCCCTCCTTGAAAGGATCTACTTTACTAAGTGTGCTTACACCATGAAGAGCGATTGTGGTGATAAATGGAAAAAATACCTTAAGTATCTACCAGAAGAAGACAAGAGTCCTGATCACTAAGGATGTTCATCGTTCCCCATGCTGCCTCCAGTTTCCCAGTCACTGGATACAATGGTGAGACAATCCAGGAGCAGCATTTCTGGACTCTGTCTCTCCAAAAGCTTGCCCTAAACAAGCTTTAGTGCCTAAGTGCAGGCTCCGAGTTCTCATTTCCCAGAAATAACTGTCTGAGCTTCTGCCAGGAGACAACATCTTAGACATACTCCCCTTGCTGGCATTTCCTATTAGCTCAGGCACCACAGCGTGTGACACATTGTCTGTAGTGAATCCCAGACATGGCACTCCTTCTGCAAGCTGTTCAGCTCACTAATATGATAGAAAATAATCCTACCAAAGGGAAAATAAAGTTTCTTACTAGCATACTCAGATCTACTTGGCAAAATGCCAAACCAAGTATAGCAGAGAAGGGGGCTACATGGCAATGAAAAGGAGGACAACTGGAGGATGTTAGGTCTTCCCATTTGAGCAGAAGCCAGTGTCACTGCCAGCAGCCTTGGTCCCAACTTCATGTTATCCTCAGGCCTCCAGGTTCTCTTGTCCCAGCTCCAGGCCCCATCCCACCACTTGCAAGGCCATTCAGCAGAAAACTGTTCACTCTCTGCTGCCAACTGAACTGGTAACTCGCTCAAGTGTCCTACCTGAAGGAACTAGTGTCTTATTATAACCTTAAATTCTGATTCATTGCTTCCAAATTGCCACGTGCTGCATACAATATCCAGGGTCAGATCGAAGGTCCCCATAAAATAGAACCAGGTTTTTGACAGGGGCCAACAGAGGATACTCAGAGGACGAAAAAAACTTGAGAGTTCTCTTTCTCTGATACACCCTTTTAGCTTCCAGAAACTGACAGTGTACGCTTTCCAAACGGGTAAGTTGCAGTGACATTACTGCAGTGATGGAGTTTTTGCCAGATTTTGCCTGATTTGTTCTTAAACCCTTTCAATCTTTGGCATCCACAAAATCCTCACAATAACTTTAGCTGTGCATCGTATCAGAAAAGAAGTTCTCTCTATAATGCACTAAACCAAATAACTTCACTTACAAAAATGCTTCTCACATTATGAGAAACAATGAATAATCTTTCCACACTCACCCACCCCACGCAAGTCATAGTCTCATAGATCACCACACGTCTCCTTTACAGAAACTGCGTTTTTATGATGACCACTCCTAGGTTATTTATTCTTAGGTGTATTTACTCCATACTTCTACTCAGCCTTGCTGCCCTGTCAAGCTTTTAAAAGTTCATTTACAACCTTTCTGAGCTAGGGAGAAAAAAGAACCATATTATACATACCATATTACAGTTATACAAGAGTATAACCATGGTTCTTGCTTTTCTTCTTTCCTAACTGTCCCAAATACTGTTCGCCTTTTTGATCAATGCTGATAAAAAATTTCCAAGAACTATCCACACTATCTCCAAAGACCTATTTTCAGCATGCTATTAGCCAATTCAGCACCTCTGCTAAATATGTATAATAAGAATTTCCTTTTCTCCATGTAAGAAAATGCATTACTTTGCATTTTTCAAACTTAGATCTCATCTGCAATCTTATCACGCAGTCACGCAGATTTTTATTCCTTTCATCTTTCTTCAGCCACAGGGCTGGTTAGAGGGAGTCCATTCCAAATTTATTTCCCAGTCCTACATTGCCCCATTCTTACTAATTTCATGAGGCTATTTTTGAATTGTATCAGCTTTGTGATCTAACTCACCTTGCAGACACTTAAGCAAAGTTTGTCAGTATGCCAACAGGACAACAAAATAGCTCAAACAGGTAGTCAGAGGTGGGGATAATAGGGTGTACAAGAAGATAATCTTGCATGGCCACCAAAGGTGAAACCATGGCTTCATTTATCATAAGACCCTCAACTATTTCATATTATCAGCACGTGCTGTTACCTCAATTTTCATCCCACACTCAGCAGCACCCAGTTTTCAATGGTGACTTCTCTCCATTTTAAACACCAACAATTTACTCTTACATTTCATTTTCTCTCTTTTAAGTCATCTTCAGTCCTAAAAAGCATCTTCTTCCTTATCAAAAAGATCTTTACATTTCTTTAAGGGTTTTGGCAAGGGACTTTATCAAAAGCATTCTGGAAATACAAATATACGATAGAGGCAGATCAAACCATATAAACCCTCATACCCCTCCAAATATTTAAGAATTCTAAAGAATACATAAGATCTGATATCTAAAAAAAAAAAAATTTCCCTTCCCTCAGTACAATATTTCTGCAATATTTTTTTCCTTCTACTTCTGTACTGCCATCCAGTTTCCCAGCCCAAAGTCATAACTTTATGCTGCAGTTTTGCATCTAACCAAACTCTTGCAAGAAAGTCCAGCTACTAAAGGCACCAGTCCGTCTGTTGTCCTCACCTGCACATCTCCCACTCCTTGCCCCTTCTCTCTTCATCAGGGGCAAACTTTGTGCCATTGATAAGAGTAAGTGGATCACGAGGCTGATGTGTCTTAAAACTAATAATTTAGCATTTCATAGAATCATAGAATGTATTGCGTTGGAAGGGACCTCTAAAGGTCATCTAGTCCAACCCCCCTACAATAAGCAGGGACATGTCTAACTAGGTCAGGTTGCTTAGAGCCCCTGAAGGCCTGACCTTGAATGTCTGCAGGGATGAGGCCTCCACCACCTCCCTGGGCAACTTTTCCCGGTGATCAACCACCCTTATACTAAAGAAGTTTCTCTAAATGTCGAACTTAAATGTAGCTTTTATAGCTTAAAAGCACTACTTCTTGTCCTATTGCTACAAACCCTCATGAACAGATCCTCCCTTGCCTTCCTATAGGCCCCCTTCAGGTACTGGAAGGTCACTATAAGGTCCCCACAGAGCCTTCCCTTCCCCAGGCAGAACAGCCCCAACTTTCTCAGCCTGTCTTCATAGGAGAGGTGCTCCAGCCCTCTGATCATTTTCATGGCTCTCCTCTGGACACACTCCAACAGGTCCAAGTCTTTCTTGTGTTGGGGGCTCCAGAGCTGGATGCAGTACTCCAGGTGAAGTGTCACCAGGGAAGTATCAACTAGGATCAACTCCCTGCTCAGGTCTGCTACAGAATTGCACAACAGGCTGTAGAGGCACAGAGGGACCAGTGCAGCAGCAGGAATGAGTGGCTGGGAAAGGCTGAGCTGCTTCTTTTGACTACAGCACCAGTTTATGCTGGAATAATGTATTGGTAAAATTACAACCTTATTGCTTAGATGTTACCCAAATAGAAACATTTCTTTTAATTGGCATCACATTTTCCACCTTCCTCTGCCACTGAAGCTGATTTATATGATAGATTACACAGCACTGTTAGGAGTTCAGCAATTTCATATCTGAGTTACTTTAGAAGTCTTTGGGGAGTAACATCTGATCCTGGTGATTTGTTACTATTCATTTTATTGATTTATTCTAAACCTACTTCTACTGACACTCCAATTTGAGACAGCTTAGTCTCATGCTGCATGAAGCAACAGTCCTGTGAAGAACCTCCCTGGGTTCTCTCACACTGAACATAGAGATGAATTATTATTTTAGCATTTGTGCTGTTTTTACACTGATTTTAGCACTCTGCTAAACACTTATTCCTCTCCTATGGACACGGCAGTAATATGTGTTTAACCCACTCAGTTCACCAAGTTTTCCTCAGACTTTGAGGAAAAGGTTACAAAATCCCTTAAAATTATGACAGACAACATTTCATTATTTCTGTCCTGCAACAGAAATAGCGTAACCAGCAGGACTATGGAAGTGCACGTCCCCCTGTACTCAGCACTGGTGAGGCCACATCTCAAATTCTGTGTTCAGTTTTGGGCCTCTTATTACAAGAAGGACATACAGGTGCTGGAGTGTGTCCGAAGAAGGGCAACGAAACTAGTGAGAGGTTTAGAGCATGAGTCTTACAAGGGGTAGCTGAGGGAACTGGGGTTGTTTAGCCTGGAGAAAAGAAGGCTCGGGGGAGACCTTATTGCTCTTGACCACTACCTGAAAGAAGGTTTTAGCAAGGTGGGGTTGGTCTGTTCTCCCAAGTAACGAGTGATATGAAAAGATGAAATGGCCTCAATTTGCACCAGGGGACATTTAGGTTGGATATTGGGTAAAAGTTCCTCACAGAAAGGGTTGTAAAGCACTGGAACAGGCTGCCCAGCGAAGTGGCAGCCATCATCCCTGGAGATATTTAAAAGGCCTATACACGCGGTGCTTAGGGACATGGTTTAGTGCTGATATGGCAGTGCTGGCTTAATGGTTGGTTTTAATGATCTTAAAGGTCTCTTCCAACCAAAATGATTCTATGATTATAAAGGACTAGCAGGAGGAAGGGCTAGCAGGCCCTCTCCATCCTAAAAGCTGGGAGATAGGATCACAAACTGTTGGGCTAATACTTGACATTGGTCCACATGCATCAGATACACTTAGGTTAATTATGTGGCAGTCACAGGAGTACATTTTTCTAACACCTTTTACTCATTAGTAATAATGCACAGTGGGCATGAGTCCTAACAACATCCTATATAGCTCAGAAACAAACAAATTTTAAAATATCAGAAAGCAATCAGATATTTTCTTTTCTTGGATTGTTAAACAAAAGACAACACCTTGAAAAGGCAAAGCTGTATCCCTTTTTTTGCAACATCATTCAGAAGTTGACTATGATCAGCTCATGCAAGATAGTATCATTCTCCTAAAAGACCACATGCAGTTCTGCAGCGGGTCCCATCACCCAACATCAAAGCAGTGTCATTGGTGCAAGTGTAGAAACATAGTGGATTAAACAAAAGTAACCTTTAATACACAGCACTTCTAGGACAGACATGGTCTGAAGGCCCCTCTTAGATGCTGCGTTATGATCTTAAAGCTAAAACTGGGGAGCATTCCCACTAATTCAAGGATCATGCACAGTCCCGGATAAGGTAACACAGCATGGTACAAAGGTCATTACTCCTTTATTTCTCCCTGTTCCTAAGAAATCTTGACCATACTTACATCTTTCTGCATGTTTTAGCTAAGTCATGAAGATTTGTCCTCTTTTTCTGTCCTGTTAACCCTTCTCCAGGCCTTTCATCATCTGCCATCCTAACTTCTGTGACAGCCTGTCTTCCCCCTTGACATGTCTTTCACTCAGTTCACTAAAAAGATACATCAGTTAAGACTGACGCCATCATGTTGCTCCAGTCATACCATTCCTCATTTACACCCTTTCTCCAGATCTCAATTTCCCACTGCTTCATGCTCTCAAAGACCTTCACAAATCAATCTCCTCTTCTCCCTACTCGTTTCCTATAATGAATCCCACAGTAGGGAGGTAAAAGACAGGTACTGGCATCAGATGTGATGAGGAATATTATGTTCTGCTTTGGTAATGTTCTGCTTAAGCTGCCTGAGAGGAGGCCCAGTGGCCTGAAGGAAATGCTCTGATGGATCCAGGCGAGTCTGGAGAAGTAGCAGTGTATGTGATGATCACTGTGTCATTCTAGAGTCTGCCAAATGTTGAATTCAACCACTGCAAGGCAAGACAGTATGTTTCAATAGAGAACAGTCAGAGGACGCTCCACAGAGTAGATCAGGATAATATCCAGAGAAGGAAATGTTCCTAAGCCCAAGAAATAAAAGCTCTTGCAGAAAAGGACAACAATTCTGAAAGAAATGTTCTAGTCAATGGGAAGGGATTAGAGATCCTGAGATTTAGCCTCTTGGAGATTACTTGTTCAAATCCCCATCCTTGAGAAGGATTAGCCCAGGGGTATGCCTTGCATTTTCTGGCTGGATATTGACATTTAAAGCGTCTCACTCTGCTCAGTTGTTAAAACTTAAAACTTCTAAAGTACACGCTCAGCGGACATCCCCCAGTGATTCCAACAACTTTAGAGATGACTCAGAGAAGTTGTTCATTACAGAAAATTAAAATGTCCGTTCATCTCATGGAAGGAAACAGTAACGGTCTTATTGGGAGTTGGTACATTAAAGGTCATAATAACTCAGATGAAAACTTTCCCCCTTTGAGATGGGAGGCTGGCAAGCCTCTGTTACTGGTAAGCCTAAATCTAAGATGATGCCACAAGAACTTGCATATCCTCCCTGACATAGTCATCACAAAAAACACCCTCAGTCATTAGACAGTTATCAAGCACGTTAAGCTTAAAAGAGTCTTGCAGACCTCAGGCTTTCAAAACATCTTTGCCCACTGAAATCATCTGAGACACAGACTGGTCTGTACACATCGCAGTGTCCTCTTTAGTGTCCTCAGTTGCAACAGTGGTGTTCAGCCACGTCACTGGCAATAGGATGACTCTTCAGCTTGCGTCCCCAACTGTTTATTATAGCAGAAGATGCCGCAGCAGAGTGCTTAAGGTATCTTGCTGCAGGTTTAACAGCCACTGAAGGCAGCCTTGAGGCCTAGGCTGCACCCTGATTAAAAATTATTCCAGACCAGCCCCAAAGCTTCCCTTTACCCTCCCAGCTACAAATGGTACCTGTTGAGTTGGGCTAGAAAATGGAGGGCTGGGAGCAATACATGGCGCATCATTCAGCCATGTCAGTGTTTATAAAAAGCAGTGCTCCATGACCACGCTAGCCCAGTGCTCCATGACCACGCTAGCCCCAGGAGATAGTGCATTTTTTTAATGACCATAGAGGGTTGCAGTCACGATTTGTTATACAAAGGGTGGGAATGAAAATATGCAGGGCACCTCTCCTTGGGAAGCAGTGCAAAGGGTCAAATAGAACAACAGCCCCCTGTGCACCAGCATGTGTAAGAACAAGTCTTTCTCATGTTCTTTACAGATACAAATAAGCAAACCAGGTTGGGGGCTGCAGGGAAAGCTGGAGGCCAAGGAAGTCATCCTGGACCTGGCAAGCTGACAGCAGGAACAGCAGCTGGGTACAACAACATTGTCCTTTTATGTTCAGCAGAGCTATGTCTGCTAAAACACAAGCCTGTGCGACTCTGCAATTCAACTGTCCTCTGAGATGGGCCAGACTGGAACTACAAAAAATAGAAAGAACAGGAAATCCAAGCACACAAGCAGCAGAAGGATGCCTTCAGGTGCACATACAAAGATGTATGCAGGTACAGTCAACATCCCATACTTCCCCAAGACAAATGCCAATGAGTCTGCAAAATGGACTGAAAAAAAACATTACAAGGACATGTGCCACATAAAAAATTGGGAAACAACTCCCAAAATCTTTTATTTTGACGATGTTCTATATTACCAGATTAGTAAAGTCAGAATAAAACAGTATGTGATTAATTGCCCTTGAGGAAATGGAGGGCCGCTGGGCAAGGTTTAGCACACTTCTTTGTGATGGCAAAAAAAACGAAGCCACAGCTACTTTGTTCTGTCCCTGAGAGCCAGTTAACCCCAGCTACAGGGCTGAGCTAATTGTTTCTTTCTAAAAGGAGTAAGGATAAGGCAAAAGAGTTGAGGGGAAGCCAATCAACCTTTAAATACATTACCATCTGCTAACAACCAGGCAAGTAGTGGTTTAGCATTTGTTTTGAGGGCAGTTTACCATCCCCTCTCTGTAACAATAAGAACAGGCTTATGAACAGCCTCCTGGTGATGGGAGGGAGAGAGAGAGAGAGCAAAGAGAAAAGAAAGAGAAGGTAGTGCAGGTGAGGATGTATACAGCTTTCAATGCTTTATGTAAGGAGTGCTTTGTATTTACAAACACTGAAATATAATACATATTACTCGTTGTTTTCCAGCAAGACTGTGAGGTTATTGAAAAAAAAAAAAAGATGAAGCAGACTATGAAGATGGGCAGCTAATGTCCCTCAATCTGCATGTGATAAATATTAATGGAGAAACTTATTCTGGATCCAACATTTCACCTTAAAGGGCCAAGGAAGGACCCTCACTACACTGCCTAAGAGCTGGCTCAAGTAAATTAAAGCCAGAACTAGTCTAAGGGCATTTGTAGAAGGAAAACAATCACAGCCTCTCTCTGCACTAAATATTAATGTCTAGGCAGACAAAAGCAGCACTAGCAATACCGTAATAATATCACCAGCAGACACTCTGCATGTTTCTTCAGGGCATTCACGCATCAGCACTAGGAATATGTCTGTTGTCCCACATTAAACTAATGACTTGTTCTGAGAACCCAAACCTGACGTTCCTCTGGGAATCGCAGATGTTATTTATATTTTCAGTCACCTAAAAGGATTAAAGTGTGTTTATTCTCAGTAATCTCATTTGTTGAGAGAGATATATACAGGCAGCAGGAGTATGCGTTTTAACCCTATTGGGAACGATCAAATGCACAGCTCCATTGACAGCCAGCTGCCTTCCTGAGCTCTTCAGTATTTGGGACCTCCGAAAGCCTCACCAGCCTGGCCGCTTTCATCAAAACTATCTATGAATTGCAGGTTGCAGGCACTTCTGATAAACTACCCCAGGAGCTCTTGGTGACAGCAAGCTGTGCATATAGCCAAGAGACCCAGCTGAAAATTAAACTGCATGTCAAGAGCCCGATCAATATAATAATTGCTTTAGGCTGGAACAAACTCCTATCTCTGGTTGAAGACACACAAGTACAGCATCAGGCTATACGCTGTGCCCTGGGTTATGAGGAAATTTATAAGCCGTGCCTATGAAAGAGGAGGTGAGCCGAAGTACTGGGGTGGTGGCAAGACGAGTTAGCCAAGAGGCTGAAGTGCACAGCAAGTATTCCCATCAACATAATAACAGCTGCAGGCTACGAGGAACAGCAGCCGTGCCCGAGGAGACTCGGGGGCTGTACAAAGCGCGCCGCAGCCTGCGCTGCCCTGGCACCGGCCAACGCCGAGTACAAAAAAGGCTCGAGTTGCTGCGAAGTACGGGCGGCTCCGGAGCGGCTCCGCTCACCGCCGGCACCCCTGCCCGAGCCCCGGCGCCCCGCTCCGCCACCCCCCGGCTGC
>VZZY01006434.1:0-12853 GCA_013400335.1 Eurystomus gularis | reverse complement strand
GAAGCACAATACACCTCCTGTAAAGGTTCTCTCCTCTGCTTCAACAAAGGCAATAAAACCAGCGGGGCAGGCACTCAGTGTGTGCCTCGGAGCATCCCTTCACACACTCCGTGTACACATCCCCCTCCTTTGGACCAACTTCTCAACTTGGGCAAACNCGGCACAGACCCCCGGCACAGACCCCCGGCACAGCCCCCCGGCACATGCAGGCGCCGGAGGGTGAGCGAGAGCGACGCGAAGGAGGCAGCTGTTCCCGTGCAAGTGCAGCCAGTAGTTGCTGCTCCTCTAATTTTGACCTGGTTTAGTTGTATCGTTCACTATGTGAACATGGACTACACAAAGGAGAAAAAAATACGGTCCAATACATGGACTACTCAAAGGAGAAAAAAAAAAAGCCCAGCATTTGTGCATCAGGTGTACGATATCAGCAGTAATAAAAACTTCAAGAGGGCTAAAAATTGCTGAGGAACAGACCTTGGCAAAACAAGGGGGAGAAACCACTTTATGATCCTTCTTTATATTATTTCATTTCTTATTCCAAGACCCAGTGAATCCGCTGCTTCTGGTTGTCACTGTGGTACAGACATGTCCAAAGCTGCAGCCCCCTGCCCTGAAGAAGTTTTCTTTATCAGTAAACAACATGTAGCATTGATCTGTTAAATTTCTGCAAGGTCAGACTTACAGGTACTGAGCCAATTAATGTCAGATATTCATTGCAACGCTCCCAGGGGACATAACTGAGCAGCCGCGTTACAGGAATACTGATGCATAATTGTAATCTTCCATTTCACTGGCCGTGCGTTTTTTGTTGCCTACATATCTGAAAAGCTGCTATGAAAGAAGCAGCAAAAGAGATGGAGAGGAAGGACAAGAATCAGGTGCAGCATTAAAGCAATGCACTAACAGGGAGGCTTATTCAAACAAATCTCTCCATTTCTCTATCCTTCCTCTGGCATCCCCTAAAATACCCACAATCCTCATTTCCCTCTGCTCACTGACGTTCCAAACTGCAGCACATACGGGATGTATGTGAGATGTATGGGGCCGTATCTGTACAAACCATCTCTTTCCACATATATGGGAATGGATTTTAAGCATACCCATATGCATTACGTATATTAGCAGCTGGCAGCAAGTCAACAGGGAGCTCTGGGAGGGCACAAGCTCTCTCATACTAGAAGGACATTAACAATGGTTGTTCTGAAAGACAGTGTTCCCCCTGCAGCACCTCGCCCAGCAAGAATATTCTCAAAAAACCTTTTGGGTAACTGTACGCAAATTAACTGCAGAAAGTGCCCCAGTACTGAGATTTTCATAAGGCTCTTCCTCTTGTCCTCACCTGTTTTATCAATTTTGAGGATGGGAAAAATCAATCTGTTTTATCAAGAAAGACAAAAATTATGCAAACCCAAAGCCAATCAGGTTCAGTTTGGATTTTCATTACCTATAATAATTATTTCCAAGTAATAATTACCTATAATAATTATTTCCAAAAAATGGGGGAGGGACAGAGAATTTTTTATTTTGCTATCTTCTATTAATTTAAGTAAATAATTATTATTTCGTTAAAATCCCACTCATGCATGAAGTATTTTTGTGTTCAGTCAGACCCTTTAATCATACTACAAGCAACAACCACTAACCTGAACAAAGCGAAACACATAGCCAAGTCCTATGTATTTCTCCAATTTTTACAAGTTCTGACTCACTACAGTTATTACTCTAAAATGACATCAAGGCACGCCTCATTTATCGGGATCTGGAATGGTCCATGAAATAATTAATTCTCGCCAGTCTGCTCTCAGCATGCTCCATCTAAATGCAGTGGCAGATGAGGAGGAGGATGCGAGGAGCCCCCAAGTGACAGCAGCGTGTACTGGAGAGCAAGGCAGCATCCCAGCTGAGTCTCTGAAAGTCAGCTGACTGACTCAAGAGACATTCTCATCATACTGCCCATTAACAACGAAGCCTCCCAGCACTTCTTCAGACTTTATTAAGTCCTTGCTTAAGCAACCTGCATCAACCACGCAGGAGCGCAGCAGCCCAGCATTACCGTCTCTCTCATTTTATGACGGGGGAGATGAACTGGGGCAAAGAGGCTACCACAAGGTCAACAGCAGATCAACAGCAGAATGGCAGTTCACTCAGGTGACACTACACTGGAACCTCGGCTTTAAGCCCCCATGCTGCCTATTTGATGGCTACTTTGCTCCAGTGCAGAGGGTGGAAAACGAATTCCAGCAGCCTGGGGCAGAATACGTCTGGACTTGTGCTTTCACAGAGGTGGAACAGGCGGGAGAGTGCAGAGCACCACAGATATCACAGAGGAGAACTGCTGTCTCACTTCACATGTGGCAAGTCACTTGTGCAGACTCCCTGTCTCAGCTGTCCCTTCAAAGGCACCATTCGCATCCTGCTTGGATGTTATAATCAGTCCCTGGTGCACACTACCCATCACTAGCAAATGTAGCTAGTGTCCATGAACCTCTGTGTGTGTGAGCCATTGTATTTCACATTTATTACAGCTTTTAATTAATCATCTCTTGATAGCTAAACACAGCACTATCAACCTCTACGTCACTTCACAGCAGGAGTTTCAAGTAAACAGTAAGGCCCTCTGGACTTGGTGGATCTTCTAACCAATATTGTGGTCAATTTTCCACTCCTCTCATCTGTCTTCCTAATACTGAGATAAGCCATTTATCTCCTGTGTAATATAAACAGCAGACAAGTGCTACCTCTATTTTCAGCATGAAAAGAACCCTGGGGTGGTTTAAATATTTATATGCTTATAGGAAGAAAACAGCTGGAAGTCCTTTCTTAGCAAGTCTTAACTTGTGCAGGTTACGCTTTGCATGAGTAGGAATATGACCCTCTGAATTACCACTGGGGCAGAAGAAAGCTGAGGTATGTGTGGTAACACAGCATGCTGGCTTCCTTATGGAAGACATTAGGTTTCTGGGTTATTTGCAATTGACAGGGAAGAATCCGATCTCTGGCCAAAGCAGCCAATAAGTTTGGTATCAGTCAAGGATATTTCCATGTCTCTTGAATTCCTGAGTTTGGCCTTTTAATTAATTAAAAGAGGAACCAACACCCAGAATGTGCTGCCTCCCCTCTTCCTAAGAGAAACATCCACTGCTAGAAATAGCATTGAAAAGCTGCTGTACTTTCTAACTGCTTTCTAACAGAAAAAAAAAAAAAACAACAGTACATTCTGCAATGGACATAGTATATTCAGAAGCCTGCTTCACTGAAAAGAAATTGCATTTTCAGATCATTCCTTCACAGCACAGGACACCTGCGCAAAGATTTCTTTGTTTATCTTACCCGTTACTGAAGCACCCGTTAGGCTGGAACCCCCCTAACTAGCAATCCAAAACAGACTCTTCCCAACAACAGAACTTTTCTCCAACATCTCTCCACTTACTTTTTTTTAAAAAAGGCTACCCTGCCAAACCCCAGATCCAGAGAGACTCCCACATTGCTGGTTTCAATGGGTAAAGAAGTAGTGCAGCAATTAGAGATAACCTACAAGGCACCTATAAACTTAATGGAGCATGAAGAATTCAGTCTGCAGACAGATTTTCCTGCTGCCAAACAACTGAACCTTCTTTGGGCAACACACAAGAAAGCAACCTTTTACACAGGTTATCTGCTTCAAAATCACATTAAATAACAAAGAAGTTGTCTCCTCTAGGAGTTATGGAGAACAGGAACATTTTGTTTTCATAGCATAACTTGGTAAAACTGACTTAACGCAATCAGATAATGCTGATCACTTCTGCCTCTGTCTTTTGATGCTGGTGCCAGGACATGCCCTTGAGAGGTATGGGAAAAGGCATACATGAAGGATTCCTGAGGTTGTTCGTGTTCTGAAGAGGAGACTGTCCTCCTCTAATGAATCCATGGAGCTTCCCTGCACACACAGAAGTACTTCCACGTAAGAGGTGTGAAATACAAGAGCGGAGGCTAGAAACGGGCTCAGAAGCACACGTGTAAACAGGCTTCCACTGCAGGGCAGGGAAGGTGCTTATATAGGTGATGGAGCAGGACAAAAGCCACAAAATAACAAGATCTTCATTCCAGAAGACCGATTGTTTTCCTCGGCAGGTACCTTTTTGCTTGAATGTTATAATCAAACCCTGGCGCAAATTACCTATGAAAAATAAGAATTACAAGAACATGATAAAGACAAAAAGGTCAAGCCTCAAAATGGACACACTGACTGCTATTCTTCAATTTAGCACCTTTGAATAAGATTTGGTTTTCTTTTTTTTCTTAATGCTATGTCCTGCTCCTTCACTACAGCTCTGCCTTGTTCAACATGTATTGAGGACTTGCCATGGGACTCGGTCAAAGCTGAGACAAAATGTCCTTCTCTGTTGAGAACCCCTGCAAAGGCTGGTGTCACATCTGCCCCTGTGGTGTGACATTGAGATCTCCAAACCTGCCCACCGAGAACTAGCTTGGACACAGCAAAAGCTACAGAGTTACAGCTGCTTTATCTCAGAGCTCTGTCCAGGCTCATCACATCCAACAAGCAGATCCTGGCTGTAACAGCTGAGGGCTACAGCTGTAAAGAAAACACTTCGCTGCTCAGGCTGAACCATGCTCAGAGCTTACCAAGCCTTCATATTAACCTGCAAAGCTCTAAAAACTCTTTACAGAGCATGTACAAACTGCATTTTTTTGGTCTCTAACTTGGGCCAGATATAGGTGGATATTTATGAAGATGGCAAAAAAACAAAAGACTCTTCCCCAAAGGGGAAGTTCCCACTTCACAAGTATAAGGGCATAAGAGCTTTTCAGAGAACGACTGCCAGATGTTTTTTAACAAAGCAAAACAATATTTACCCCTAACCTTACCCTTAGCAGCTTCTGAACCATGCTGGCTGCTTTTTTCATTAAAAAAGATTAAATGGGCTGAGGCAGACTCCTGTCAGAATAAGCAGATAAGATGCAACAACTATTAGAAGCAACTGAAAATGAAGGCTTCCAATGTGAGGCATTTGCCAATGCTAGCAGTAGACAATGAGATGAGTCCTAGCTATAAAATACAAACATATTTATATTACAAACATGTAAGAAGGTTAAAAAAGACATCTTAAACCATTCTATTAACAGCTTCTCCTGTAAGAGACGCTCCTTCAGACAGCATCTATCAAAGACTAAAGATGATTGCCTGCTTACACTTCACTGTGTTTTTCCCTGGAACAGTTATTGTGGAGATTGCAGAGTTAGATTTAAAGTTGCTGAAATACACATAGTTGGAAAAAAATGACCCTATTCTTTCCAGTCTATTCCTCTTTATTTGACAAAAAAAATTGGAAATGAACACATCACAATTAAAGTGGAGAAGGACAACAATTACCTCTGATCTCTGTGGATAATCCATCTCAGAATACGCTGCTGTATTTCAGTTTCAAGACACACCAAAATCTGCATTGATTCACTTTCAACTAGAGCAGGGGAAAAGCATTTCAAAGTCACCAGTACAGCTTATCCAAGCTGTATAAGGAGGATATTGATATTTCTTCTGCCATGGTTACTCTCTCTTTATTATAGAAAGATGAAAATAAAAAATACCTACTGTTCTACCTCTACCTAAAATATCACAGCACAGAAAGTTGTCAATGGGACTTCCTATTTTGTAGTCAGTTGCATGATTGCCACTTTTTCCAAATTTCCAGGGGAAAATTACCTTACAGGGCACCAACAGCAGCTGTTCATATGTCAATTCTTAAGAAAAAAAATTAATCATACTAAAAGCTGTATTATTTTATTTCACTATAAAATACAGCTTATAGCATATTCGTATTGCATTTTATTATTTTTCTCATCTCATGAACTTTTCTCTGTTTCTTCTTTGTACTCTAATATTTCTGTTTCCCTTTGCAGTTGTTAAATCTACTTTCATAAGCATGTGATAATTCACAGTATACTGGAAGAAACAGAAATCCACTAATGACATGGAAGTGCCTTACACAGTGATTTTGTTTTGGCTCTCAGCGACTCCTGACCAGTCTATAAAACTGTAAAATACTTTAAATTATTCAATTACCATCTCCTCCAGTAAAGAGCACTCAGGGATTGTACCAAAACTTCCCGGTGGTCTCACGCTGAGCTATCTATCTCAGAGATGCACAACAAAGAGCCGACATTCGGCTCAACACAACCTCCTCTGAATTTATCAACTTTGCAAATGGTGGTAAAATGAGCATGAGACACATTATGGAAAAAAAAATCAAAATCCTTTGTTGCTGAAGCCAATTTTGAATATCGCATCTGATAACGTACAGAACAAGCCCTTTTAGAAAAACTGTTGGTGCTGTCATCTGCATACCGCATATCTGCAGCAAAGGCAACGTTAATAACAAGTTACCCTTGCAGAGGGGTCAAAAGGACAGTGCTAGTAAGACAGAGATGACAGACAACAGGCATCAGGAAAAAAGATTAATATCCCTACACAGTCATACATCAAGGAACTCAATTTTTGCCTGTAATCCCAAAACTGCTGAGAGTAGGATTATTTCTGCTTTCCCTATTACTAAGAAGAAAGAAACTGCTCATGGGAATAGGGCACTGCTAAATGCGAGCCCTTATGAGAGCAGAAAGGCTGTGGTTAGGTCCTAGGGCAAAAAAAAAGCTCAGTCGCATGATGTTCCTATACAGCAGTCCCACCACAAGCAAGGCTGGGGTTTCATTGTGCAGGCCACTCAAAAAACGTGGAAAAAAAAACCCCCTGTGTAGTTCAAGAAGGACAAAAGGAGCGAGAGAAGAGGACCCTCATGTGGTATTTTGTAGCAGGTTAGTAACAAGAAATGCCCCAAATCAAGTCTGAATTGTCTGTACTCCTGACTGGCCCCCAGTTACCTCCAAATACCATTCAAGGTGAGAGCACTTTTACGGATCAGTTTTAAGGAAAGGAAGCAATACATCTAACACAGGGAAAAGGGCACACTTTCTAAAATAACATTGAAAAAAATATTACTGGTGTCATAACCACCAAAGTAATAATATCATAACCTTAACACTCCACAACTCTGTTGGGTAATGAAAAATGTCTTTTTAAGACAACTAAAGGCTATGCATTTCAGTTTTCCCTTTCTTGGAGCACATGCTCTTCATAGCTATTAGTAGATAAGTTTGACAGCCTGACGAAGAGCTACCACCTTGGCAAGGACAACCTAGGAGACCTTCTCTCTGCAACCATAAAAAGCAGAGGGGAAAAAGAAAAGGGGAGGGATGGGAAGAGAGACAAAAAACATGAGCACGGTATTAATATTGCTATCATTCCCTCACAGCTGGTAGGGCAACACTTACTTAAAAAATACCAGGATATGGAAGAATTGCAATCCTGGAGCATGTGTATTCATAGAAAATCTGCACCACACCAGGGTAAATTAACATGACTGTAGAACAAAAGGGGCAGGTGCCAACCATCTCTTCCAGTGGGCTTGCAATCATTGTGATGGGGTGGGGAGCTGGTTAGAAATTTTCCAATACAACTTTTTCCTTTTTTGTTAATACTGAAAAAATGTGGAATTGCTACAACTGACACAGTGCCAGAACATGTTGGTTGGAACTGTAAGCAGCCTGCTGGGCTCCCCCCACCTGCACATACTGCTTCCTCCAGGCTGCCAGGGCTTCTGCATCCCCTGCCCTCCAGGAGCTCATCTGGCCTGGAGGTCCCAAGGTTTCCAGAGTAAGTGGCAAAAAAATTAAATCTGTATTTCTGCCCTAAGAGAGTTTTGCAATTCCATTCTTTTTACCAGAATGAGAACGGAAACTTTTTTTCCCCTACAAGGAGGTAAAGTTTCTCATAGGACAACATTCAAGCACCAGACGCATCTACCTTGCCTATGTAGAAGAAGCAACAGTTTGATCCCCACAGCTACCAAAGAGTGTCTTCCAGTGATGTCAGTAGCAGTGGATCAAACATTAGCTCCAGTGACAAGCATGAGGAAATGATACAAAAACTGCAGGATTTATGTCTTGGCCAGGAAGCAGGGAGGACTGCCAAGGATTTGAGGAGGACTGTAGACTTAACTCAGATACCCCAGGACTGATAACACACACTTGTATTGCCATATGCCTCAGGGAAAGAGGAACAGAAGATGGCTGACTAGATATACAGAAGTTATACTTGAGAATAATCTTAACATCAGAAAGGTGAAATTCAAGAAATTACTGGGATACGAGGGGAACTAGATAACAACTTTATTAACATGAAACAGGGCTGGAAATTGGCTTCTACGGCAGCCCCCATACAGCTTTCACACAAGAATGAAAACTGCAGAGGATAGCACACTAACATTAGTGGATTTAATTTATTAATGTAGACTAATATTCACCTTGGTAAGGACACATGTACAAAGGCTTTATAACTTTCATAATGGATGTAGCGATAAATAAGGTCTCCTGAAGGAATGGAAGAGAGATGGCAGTAAATATATGACACTGTCAGCTTTATATTGCTCTAATTACCAGTTCTGGACACATACAACTTCTAAGTCAAACAGGCAAGACTGCTGATCCCTCTCTTTGCCTTTCACTCCAATTCATATTTGGTGCGAAGTAAAATACCTTTTTAAAAAATTGACTTAGCCACTTACTGTCTTGCCAGAGAAACCTTTGTCTCTTGCCTTATGTCCATAGCACCTCTCACTGCTAACAATGCCATTATTCTAATTAAAAAAAATATGTAAAATTTAATACATACACTATCCACATTATAAGCCACAAAATGCTTAAGATAAACTCTAAAACCAAAAATACTATATAAAGCTTAAGCTCATTCTCAGGAACTCCAGAACCAAACTATTTCAAATGCACTGATATTTAACACAGGCTTCTAACAGCAAGTATGAAAAAGCACTAAGGAAGTGAAAAAAAACCAATCCAAAGCTAATGTTTAAAATAAAATCAATTTATTTAACTTCTAACCCAACAGCAGATGTCACAAAGTAGTGTTTATATCTTGTGTTTTGGTGATTGTTTTCAACTAAGACACAGTGTGGTGATTTCTTTCGAGAAAAGGATGAATCACTATGAATATAATTCTCTTGGGTTTGGATGATGGTTTTAACTCCCTCCAAAACAGCCTGAAATGACCAGCCTTTTTACTAATGCTTTCTAATGGTTCTTTTCTTGCTAATTAATTCATGCATCTAAATCATTCAAAAATAGATAAGCTGCTAATCACTCACAGACTTGATAATGTATCCTAAGTAGACAGCAATGCATAGAGCATGAAATAAGGCTGTCAAAAAGAAAGCAAAAGGGAGTTAGAAGGAAAAATAAAGCTCACTCCTTTCAGCTAATGGCAGGAGATTTGATTCTGCATTTATTATGTACGATAAAATGCTCACTGATGTCAATTAATAGTCTACTATCAAAATGAGAAAAATCAGGGTGCTTCTATACAGGATGCTTTTTTCTAATGTTACATGCACAGGAGCAAATTAAAGGCTTTTTTTTTTTTTTTTGCTTTGGTACAAGATCTGCCAGCTACATTTAGCAAAAGTAAAAAAGAAAAGAATAATGGAGGTGGGAAAGACCAGGTTAACAATTAAATCAGCTGTTGTCAGCAGTAATTCATTCAAAAGTAGCAGTTGCAGCACACAAGAAATAAATTTTATTGCAAGATTACAACAAGAAAAAGAAGAAAAGTGCTTTTTTGCATGCCTATGTAAAGAGTAATCTTACAAAAGAAAAAAATTAATTAAATTTTTGTGTATTGAAGAAAGCCAAATTGTCAAAAACAAAAATTATGGAAAAATACACAATGCCAGTTACCACTTTATGAAGTAACATTTTATATTTCTCCAATTTTATTATTTTAAATAATCACATATTAAGTTACTTTTATTTTGTTCCAGATGGAATCTTGTACCTGCTTCTTAACTAGCTACATGCTCTAAAAATTTATTTCAGTATGAATGTTGTGAGTTTCCTCCCTGCTTTTTTTAGATAATACCATTGTGCCCAACTTCAGAAGGGAGGTAAGTTAGTTATACCAAGGGCAATCTCAACATTTATTCAAGTTACGGAATGAAAAATGCATCGTTACTATAGCAACTGGTAAATCACATGGTATCTGCAATGAGATGCAAGGCATCTTGAGTAAACACTCATCCATGCACTTATGTGTCCTCCTCCGCACAGAATGGTTCCCTTGTGGAGGAACACGCACGATTCCACTCCCTTCTACAAAAAATCCATAGAAGTAATCAAAAATGTTATTTTTGCGTGGGGTAATTTCACCAGATCTATCATTAGAATAGGAACAAACATTAAAAAAAAGATTAAACATTGAAAGTTTTCCTGGGATTTTCCTCAATCAAGACCATGAAACCTTACAAATGACAAGAGTGTACCTCTCAAACTCACTTTGTACTTTGGCGACAGAAGACTGCTCAGAACAGCACCAGAAAACTTTTCATGAAGAGCTGTCAGACATAAGCAGCACATTGCACTGGGGCAGCTGGAGCTGTTACTGCCTCCAGCCATCTGCCCCACCCTTCTGATGGATGCTGCCGCCCCCAAAACAAGGACACCTGATCTACCCTCAAATCAGCCCTGAACCACGCTCCTGCTTGTCTTGCAGGGCTCAGATATTATCAGCAGCTAACACAGAACCTCTCCCTGAGAGGGCCTCCCCTCCTCCCTGCTCTTAATGAAGACAACTCTTTCCAGAACAACCCCCTCAAACCATATTGCTCTACTGTCAGCCCCATCCCTAAAGCGTCAAATATTCATGGGCCACTGGGCTTTGACTGTACTTCCCTGATGCCCTTTTCTAGCTCTTCTTCTCCAGCCACTATCATGCCCACTCAAGGCTCCCTTGTCCATCCTTTTCATTCACCATGAGGTGCAGCATCAAAACCAGATTGTCATGTAAGTAATCTCCCTTGAATCACTTCTTTTCTCCTCTCTCAAAATATCTCCTCCTTCCTGTCCTCCTGAGCAACCTGATGTGATGTTACCTATAGGAAGAGATAGAGAGCAACACTGCAATGCCACTTGCCAGTTCCTGATACCACACTGTATGCACAGTGGTTTCTTCAGCCAGCAAGGGCTCCACTTGGGGATGCAAATACCCACTGACATGTATCATCTCCTGATCCCATTCTCTTCCTCTCACCACATCCCATCACCATCAGACAGCATAGCACAGACCACCCAGCTCCTGCCAACACTACGATGTCACCTAAGAAAACCCAAAATTCTTGTGTATCTCCAATCTAGACCTCCCTTCATGCGTTTCTGGCTTTAATTCCTTCCTGACCTTCCTAGCTTCATACAAGTTATACACCTTTTACAGTTTATACTCTTTTTGTATATAAGCTTGGGATCTCATCTAACCAACTCCTTCCTCCTTACTCAGGAAATTATTTTTCTGTCATATGTCTCTGAAAGTCACCCTATCTCCTAAGTCCTTCCATTAATGACTTCATAAACATGTTTACTTTGTCATTGCTGGGCTCTTCCTTCCCACCTAGTTGGTCATTTGCTGTTTGACCTGAACTTTGACAGGTACGGAGATACCGAGCCTGAAGAAGAGACATGCTCTGGTATTCATCAGCTGTCACAGAGCATCTGAGTAAAGGAAACATAAAATGAGATGTGTGAACAAATGGCCAGGTTTTAACTCCCTAATAGAACCCAGTGGAGAGGGTTACAATATCCAAGTACTCCAGGGAAATAACTAATGATTCTTTCTTCACTTCAGTCATGTTTCAAGAAGCAATTGCCTGCGTTACTAAGTGCTTGAGACTGCCTCAGTAATTGCAATGATTTATTTTATGCATCATCATAACTACAGCACTAGGTCAGGAGGACTTGTGCCTTATGGACGTCTTGAATTTTAACACAGAGATTGGAGGTTTAGGAGACTGCATTCAGACACACAGAGACCACAATGATTTGACTGTGGGAAAAATAAAGATGAAGTCTTTAAAATCCTAGGTATCCAAAAATTTGGCTTCTGTTAGATTTTTAATAAAATTAATTCTATTTTCAAGTGATCTTAAGCAGAAGCTGCTTACATTTTTCTCTGCTCCCTTAAAATGCAAGTGATGCAAGTACAGCAGGAAAACTGATATCACAGAAATATAGTGGGATGTTCTGCACAACTGGAGTGCTGCACTGGATGACTACGAACTCTTCAGAAGGGATAGACCAGGAAGCAGAGGCAGTGGAGTGGTCCTGTTTGTTAGGGGGTGCTTTGACTGTCTTGAGCATAAAGATGGTGATGACAGGGTTGAGCGTCTATGGGTAAGAACCAGGGAGAAGGCCAGCAAGGCATTTATCATAGTGGCAGTCTTACAGACTGCCCAACCACGATCAAGAAGCAGACAAATTATTTTATAAGCAGCTTGGAGAAGTCTCGCAATCACTACCACTTGTTCTCGTGGGGGACTTCAGCTTACCAGATGTCTGCTGGAAATACAACACAGCAGAGAAGAAACCATCTAGGAGGTTCCTGGAGCGTGTGGAAGATAATTTCCTGACACAGTTGGTGAGAGAACCAACTAGGGAAGGCTCCCTGCTGGAACTGTTGCTCATGAACAGTGAAGGCTGGAGGCCATCCTGGGCATAGTGATCATTAAATGATACAGTTTTCAGCTCTTGAGGAGGTAAGGAGGGGGGTCAATAGAACTGCCACCTTGGACTTCCAGAGAGCAGACTTGGGCCTGTTCAGGAGATGAGCTGACAGAGTCCCTTGGGAGGCAGTCCTGAAGGACAAAGCTCTCCAGGAAGGCTGGACATTCCTCAGGAGGGAAATCTTTAGCGCCCAGGAACAGGCCGTCCCAGTGTGCTATAAGATGAGCTGGTGGGGAAGAAG
>VZZY01006433.1:17899-31338 GCA_013400335.1 Eurystomus gularis | reverse complement strand
AGGAGCCAGGCTCTTCTCAGTGAGATCTAATGATAGGACAAGGGGGAATAGTTGCAAGCTGGAACACAGGAGGTTCTGCATAAATATGAGAAAAAACTTCTTCATGGTGCGGGTGACAGAGCACTGGAACAAGCTGCCCAGGGAGGTTGTGGAGTCTCCTTCTCTGGAGACATTCAAAACCCACCTGGATGTGTTCCTGTGTGACCTAGTCTAGGTGACCCTGCTTCGGCAGGGGGATTGGACTAGATGATCTTTCACAGTCCCTTCCAATCTCTAACATTGTGATTCTGTGAAATACCATCCAGACAAGGATTCAGAGCCTGTATGCTGCAACACATACTTCCAAGCTAGCAACCTCTGCAGAAGCAAGAATGTTCCTCTCTGCAAACAGAAAAGTATTTTTCTCCTCCCCACCCACCATATCACAAGCTGACTAATCCCCCCAAAAAGAAGCATTTTTTTGAAAATTTGTCTCAAAGGTGTATTCAGTAAGTGGATAACCTAATGCTTTCCATCAGCATTATTTCATTAACAAAAAAAGTCAGCTGAGATAGCTGAATAATGTATTGGTAACAAAGGAAACAACACTATTAGAAATTGGCATTTAGACCTTGGAAACAAATTCTCAATGTTACAGTCCAAGTACTTTCAACATCAACTAACAGATCTGTAACTTTTTTTGTAAGTCTGGGGTCAAGTAGAGATTCTACCCAGTGACATACTGAGTATGTGTCAAGAATAATCCCAAAACACTGTCTCTCAAAGCTCCTAAACGTTAAAATGCCAGAACACAAACAAACAAACAAGTTCTTACAGGAGATAGTTATTTCAGAGCTCCTCTCTTCAAACAGTTAAAATAATCCTGTCTTATTTTCCTCTCTGCAATTACTCCATACTCAAAAAAAAAGAGTTTTGCATGATCGCAATCTCCAGATTGTGCTAATTCAGGTAGAAACAGTTCTGAATCAGTTGGCTAAATCTCTGTGCTTTGATATTAAGCCACTAAGTCTGGTACATCAAGCTGAGTAATGTATTCACTACAGGTCATCTTTGTGTGCTTTAGAAATAGTTCTTATATTTCTAAATCAGTGCACCATTACAGTTTGAATAGTCCTTGGCCATGTCGATTTTGAACAGCAGTACAATCTGCCACAAGAATTAGAGAACTGTAAAAACAGCCGAATCTTTCCTTCACATTAAGTCAGCTTTTCAACTGCCTCAGTTTAGAGAGCTTTTGTTGAAAATTCTTTCACCAATACCATTTGAATTCATTGTTCGTGAATAGATGATACAATGGTTGATGATATAAACAAACAATTTCATAATTATTTTTTTTTTTACAAAACCCTCTTCTAAAGAATTAAAACTATTATATTTGTGATAGACATTTAAATTCAGACACATTTTCTATCAGCCCTGAAAATCAGTCTTCATTGTTTTAGGTAAAAGGATGGGAAATACCAGAATTTCTCTTTGGAGTTCTTTACTGCTTCTTAAAACAAACAAACCAACAAACCAACCCAAACACTTTCCATATTTTAGCTGTATCATCCTTTCTAGAAACTCAAATCTACTCCTACCTATTTAAATACTGGTTAGTAATAGACCTGAATGTTGAATAATGCTCTTAAGAGTCATGTCAATTCAGTCCATATTTAAGAAGAGATACCCATGTTTTAGGAGAGCTTCTCATCAGATTCTTCAGTTTCACTAGAACAAAAAGTTTCATTCCAGTACTTGCACTAATGATTGGAAACCTAGAAATTATAACCTTTGTGCTTAAAAGATTAAAATATATTAATCTGTATAGTGCCGTAGATACCCCAGTACTGTGAAACTGAAACAAAATAGTTGGCTGCCAGTTCTTAAGAGCAACACTTTAAGCAAAAAGCCTTATAAAATAAATTCAGAACTGAAACAGTTGCCAAGACATCAGAGCTGACTTTAGAGGAAGTTTTCACTATATTATTGCCATACTCACCCCATGAACACTTTTGCCTGCTAGAATCTGTTTCACTTAAGTACCCATTTCAAACAGACCTAGTACCTCTGATTAACACCTACAAATATCAGCAAAGAGACTGCCTTTCCTCCTTCCTGGTCTCCTGTTCCCTTAGTATCACCATCACCCATAGCAAGACACAGGGAAGAAAAAAAACCAACACCACCACCACAAACTACAGAGCTGTAGTATAGACACTGCTTGTTTCAAAAGGAAGAATGTGCAACTTGCTGTATGTATGAAAAAAGCAGGGAAGTTCACTTTTCCTGCTAGAAGGCCCTGTGAAAATAACTGTATGCCAACTGAAGGAACAAGTAAATGAGCCTGAACAAGAACCAATGCAGACACACCAAGAAACAGAACAAGCTTTAGCACATCACTACCAGCAAGAAAATAATAGCGCATTAATTCCACAGTTCCATAGACAGATGAAAAATTTGGGCAGAAAATATTTGAGTAGTGTCCCATACCCCTAACTCCATATGAGGGTAGGCGGAAGGCACCATTAGAAGTAACAAATACCTTTCCCCAAACACCCCAGACAATACTTCCAGCTTCTACACCCACCTAGGAACTAGTCTTCACCACATTAATCTCAATGAAGCATACTCAGTACAAGAACAGACTTAAGGAAAAGCACATTAAGATGCTAGGTTACTTACAAAATCATTTTTCACAGTCTGTATTCATGGAAAGCTAAAACAACTCTTACAATAAAGTATCTTTTTCTCCAGTTTTATTTCTAACGTAAGGAAATGTTTTATAGCAACAGAATTTGCACACACACTCTTTTACATTATAGTATGAAACATATTTCAACAAAGAAACAGCTGTGTTCTCTTAGGAAAAATGGCTCAGAAGCGCATTTGCGTGCATTGTAAAAATTAGGTAATACTACATTCCTTGCACACACATACACACAGTCTCCATTATAGGCTAGTGTTTATATGTAGGAAAAAAAAACACAAACCTAAACACACTAAGACTGCTTTTATCAGCAGCTGCAGGACCTTACCAGAAGTGTTAAGACTTCATACACCTATCAGCATTTTACAATGGGTAAAGAACACCTTCACTTTCAAGACAACTGCAACAGGCTTCTGTAATAGCTCTTCTCCATTCTTCTGTGCTCCCTCCCAAATATTTTAGCTCCCTATACTTTATAAGGTCAAAAAACACCCACAATTTCAATAAATGAACACAAAATAAAATAAAAAATGAACAACAAAGATATTCAGAAACAGGAGAAACTCCACCTTGAAAGCATGGCAGCACAAGCAGCTCACTTAAATCAGGAAGTGGTCTGCTTTTCTCAAACTCCACAGTTCAAGATGGAACACAAACTCATAAAGCAAGTGTTATTAAAACACAGAGGGTTTCAGAATCAATGGGAATACACAATTAAATATTAAATCTATTGTCGCTCTGCCAAGAGGCCCAGTCTGAACAGAAACACTCCTGTGATCTCACACCAGCAGGAAGTATTCCTGTCTTGAAGGGTTTCCAATGTAAAATTACCCAGTTATAACCTCTTCTTCCAGATAGATTTAAGTTACAAAGTACTAGTAATATGCTATAACAGTATGAACAGTTTACAGAATCCAAAGATAACATTCAAATGGAGAGTGCTGACAGGAGAACTCTTAAGAGACCCTCAATCATGAGAGAAAAAACATTAACAGAGTCAAGATAAAGATGACAGGGATTCTTCATATTTAAAACCGGAGTTCTGCTGTGCCTCTGTCCTTTTAACCATTTAGCACACATTGGGTCTACTATGGCTTGCTGCACTAAGAGCAGCAGAACTGCTGAACAACGATGCACACAAAGCCTGAACACAGAGTAAAACTCCGAAAACAGGTGCCCTAATGTATTCAAGGGAAAAAAAAGAGCTTACTCTATGCAGGACATACAGAGGTAGCTGCTAGCGGGTCTCTTGTCATGACAGCAGATAAGCTTTCACAGAGGAAGCAGCAGCCAGCTTACCAGAAGTAGCTGTATTAGCTACAGAGAAGAAGGAAAACTGCCTACCACGTATAACAGGAGTCTGCCAAGCTCAAAACCCAGATGAGCTCAGAAGTAATTCCTGATGTAATACCACTTGACTGGAAATGAATAAAAGTAGGCAATATGCAGGAACTTCCATTTTTACTCAGTTGGACTAAGACTCTAAAGAGTTGGCTAACCTTCCCAGCTGTCTACCACACCAGCTGCATTTGACAGTATAAACTGGATGGTTCAAATTAAAACTAACACCTGAAGAGAACTGGAACTTTTTTTTATATATATATGCCTTGCCATTAGCACCTATACTCAGCCGAAGGGCCTGCTTGAACGAAGACTTCCAGCGCTGTTATGAAAATCCTTTATAAATTGAACAGGTTATGCCTATTAAAGGGTTACATCACCAGCTCATGGATTAAGCTGATTAATCTTCTAACAGTACTGTGTACACCCCTCCTGAGCCAAGTGGATTTAGAGAGGAGAAAGAACCTATCTTTGCGAGAAACTCATCCGCCATACAGAAATACCAAAAAGACAAAAAAGAAGAACAAGTGACTCTTACTAAAATGTCAAACACTGGGGACCATAGAACCTTATGGCAGTATTGGCTGTTTGTAGATACATGAGAACTCTGCAGTATGTACACCACTACACAGTAGTACAAAGCTAGATGTTTAAACTATAGAACAAAGTTTACAAAGCAAGACCTTAACTCTCCCTCCTCAAACCACTTCTCTCATGCTTGAGCCGGCCATATAGCTAGTAGTCTGATGCCAAGGTTTGCATAAGAAGCTCAGCACATTCCCATCTCCTAGATGGCAACATCACACACCAATTCATTCCCTTATGGAAGAGACAGGCAGATCCTTTTTGGCCTTCAGTTCTCAAATCACCAGGACAGCACCTTCCTAGGGCTGCTATTTTTATGTGATTTCCCTCCACAGTTTGCTTTCCCTCCAAAGGAATTACTTTAATACCACGCATGCTAAACAGTGGGATAAAACAAGTCTGGATTTACATCCCTCTTTTTTTCCCTCCCCTACTTCATGCGCACTTGTACTTAACCCACACATTTCTGTTGTTAGTTCATAAGCCACACTTTTAGCTGAAGGTGAAGAAAAAAAAAAGTAAAGGTATAAATAAAAAAATACATTAGTCACTTCTGTCCAATTCCAAAGTACACAGACACATTAGTGCTCAATCTAAACAAGCTAAAAAAAAAAAGTCTGTAGTGCTCCTGCAGGGAGTACCACCTTGGATGGAAGTCAAACTTAACAGACACTGGTCATAAGATCACCAAATCAGGCTGTGCTATACATTCTGAATGCATGAGCTCTCAGGAGTATTTAAAAGGCTGGTATTTCTGCTTTTCAATGAGAAATTAAAAACTACTAGCTCAGAGGACACTATGCATACAGTACAACAGTATGGCTCTTTCAGATGTTCTCAATACCCCTTTTTTTTCCTGAGTTTATATCAAAATAGATGTTTGCTATTTTATACAAAAGCTTGAAGTACCCAAACGTGAATATATCCTTTAGATTCAGCTCAGATTCTCCATTTCCCACAGTGATTTAGGAACACTTATCCAAAGCTGCTTTTGCATAAGCAGTACTTCACATGCTTACAGATAAGAGAAACAAAATCCAAAAGTAAGTAGTGAGACTAGTTCCTTCTCCAGAAGGAAATCTGCATCTCTAAATCTCTAACCTAATTTTCTCAGCTAGGTAAAGTCTCCCCAAGACAGCATAAAGTTTCTTTAACAAAAAAAAAGAAAAGAAGCGCCTTTTCAGCTTTTTCCCTTGAAATACACTACGCCTCTCACCTCCAAAACCTTCCTTGGATCACACATGAGGTGCAAACCAATACAGCAGCAGACTAGGATGAACCTGGCATCATACTCTCCTCCTCAAGATCCCACCAAGAAATTTCATCAATCATTTTATTTACAAACTAACAATAAAGCATAAGCAGTTTCAAAGTGAATGGACAGTTTGAGGCTTCTCTAATAAGCAATTCAGAGCTTTAACTGACCTTCAAGTACACACTTTTCTGTGGAGAAAAGGAAAATTAAGATCTACATGTGGCCTTAAGGTGTAGTCTGGAATAACACTGCATTTATCCAACTCAGCCCAGCAGTTCTCTTGTGATAAACTTTTGTTCAGCTGACTGCCTAGCAAGGGCAGGCTGATGCTGCATTTACCCAAAACACTGTGAGTCCCAGTACAACAGTTTCTGCTTTTTTCAAGAAAGCAGACGTTAAGGGGATGTGACCTGTATATAAATCCCATATTAAGACTTCAGTGAATAAAGGCAGTAGGAAGGAAGTCTCATCATCTATATAAAACAATTGTTTTCTAACAAGCCATGTTCCAACTTCTAATTAAGTCAATGACCTTCTCCAAGACACAGGAAAACTGGCCTAGGAATTGGTCTACAACCCTTCATTTAGGAACAGACTTACTTCTTACTTATCTAGCACAGTATCACTATAATTCAGTGGAGCTTGTAGACTACCTAGTAAGTTTTAATCCAACATCAGACCTTTCTTTAAGCCCCTATCTCTTCCTCTCACCACATTAAATAGCCTTCTATATCAATTCAGTCTGTCATTCAGAGTCCACGTAAACCATCTAAACTGAATTAAGACTCTAAAAAGGCAGCTTTATTCAAGATATCCCTGTTACAATATGACGTTTAGTAAACAGAAAATTTGATCCTTGCAGAACACAAGGCATAACAGCACATATCCTGCAATAAGCTGGGCCCAACAGGCACACCATGTTTGCCTGTTTCATATTCAGTATGAATATTCATTTCTGAAGCACAACTCAAAAAGCATGACAGGGATCAGTCTGGTATGACTCCAGCACTCCTGCCAGCTTAGCTGGGTAAGTAATCAAGCCAAAGGTTTGCAACCTACAACTCCCAGATGAAACAGATGTCAACAGAAGTTAAACATACATGATTTTTTAGAAAAACAATTGGTCGCCAGGAATAGAAAGACTGCAGGCCTGATTCTCCTCTCATACTGGGATACTTAAAGATCATGAAACAGCGCAAAGTGGGGCTCCTACAACGCTAAATTTAAGACCTTGGGTATCGTGGGCTCTTCCTTAAAATATTTCCACTGCATCTATTATTGTTGTATGTATCTGTCCTAAGCAGAAAGAAATCTGCATTGCACTTGAACACTATTAGAGTTGGTAAAGGTTCTTACCTTTTTCAGATCCTAGACCACCCTTAAATTTTCCCACATCATAAACTGAATTTTCTTTTGAGAAAACTCTTATGCACTATGGAATGGAGTGCAAACTTGCAATACGTTTTTGATACCTAGTGAAACAAATCCCGCCAGCGCTCTTCTGCATCCCTGCTCCCCAGGTAAGTAATTTTAGTTCCAATTTCCCACTACTTCACAAAAAGGCAAAGCCTACAACAGTAACATTGAAAAAAATGTCACCGTGAGAATATTTAAAGCCATAGCACAAGGGCAGCTTAGTCCGCATCTGCAAAAAGCAGCATATTTAAGGTACGAATGCCAAGTAAGTTAGTTCTAAGTGTCTTAAACGAAGTATCTCAAAAACAGGAGTTCTGAAGTTGCATCATTTTTGTTTCAAATACTGATGAGCAACTTTCGTATTTATACTTTATACTACAGATCTGCTGCAACGGTAAGTAGACTGTTTATTATCCTTTAGGAAGGACTGGAAGTTGTCAGCTAAGATGAACTAGTTTGCACTATGCAACAATTACTTGAACTTTCCTAAGTACAAGTCATAGCCAATTTTAGCCCTCATTTTTAAGAGCTATTTCTGATATACCATAAGGAAGACTAGAGTTTTAAAATTTCAACAATCCTACAGAAACGTGACTACTCTGTCTGGCTTTACATTATGAAGGCAACCTAGGGTTTTTTTTAATCCACTGATCTTGATCCAAAGCTCACCAGACCACAGCAGCGAGACCAGCTACAAAAGAGATTTGTCTTTAAGATGCACATCAAGATTTTCTTTTATATCACCTAGAAGAGAAATACTTGCTAACTAGAGTTTAAAGTAATATACAGAAAGTAAAACAGAGCAATATGCTAATATGTCAATAGAAGTTGTCCCTTCAATACAAGTCAGAGAATCACTTGTAAAGCACAAGCAACATTAGCAGCCACACAACACAGGGACTCTCAAAATCCTTGAATTTTGTTTGTTCCCTTTACCACCTTCTCCTCTATAAATATTTCTTAACGAAAATTCATTTTCTTCCATTGAAGCCAACACTGTCAAGGTGACTGACTCGTCTGAGAAGGTGATCTTAGAAGGCAAGTAAATTTGTAACAGTTATCTGTGAAATACCACAGCACTTTAATAGTAATTTGCAGGGCCTGTGAGCATAAAAGTCATCATCTTGTCTTTTATACAGCAAGTCTAACTTCTTAACAATGGAAATTCCCTGAAGAAAATTCCATAGAAGTTTTAACACCTGAGATTTAGGAGCCAGGAACAAAGGAACATCAATGGAATAGAATTAAGCTCTTAGAATTGTTATTTGCATAAGCTTCCACTCGCAATATATGCAACTGCTAGTCTCCCTGAATTAACATTTCAAAAACACAAGCTGTGGCAAATATAGAAGGATTATCCTCCTAGCAGTTGTTTTGTAACAAGTATCACAGAAAGTATCAAGTATCGAAATTACTAGCCAGAGATGTCACTTTCAAAAGCCTTCCCTAGTAAGAATCTAAGATTTTAAACAAGACCTACCTGAAAGTTTCAAGATTATTTTTATTGCTTTGGTGTTTTATCAGCTACTGTGCAGGCGAAGTAATAGAGCAGAAACAGCAAGAGTAACTTAAATGGAACCTACTTCAGTTCACAACCTTAAAGGGCACCTATATGAGTGCCTTCATCTTTCAGAAAGTAAACCAGACCTGAAAGCAACATCTACTGATCTGATACCATTACCAACTTCCAGTGAAAAAGAGCTTTAGAACTAACTCCCAGGAGCAGCCAATTGAGATGCTCAGAGTAACATCACAAAACAAAACCAACGAAGTTGGAAGAGATACCCAGCTCTTCATAGTCTGAAGAGCACTAGGAAGTAGACAAAAGTAAAATCTATCATTTTCCTGTCAAAATACTATGCTGACTTGTATCAACTTCTTGCCAATTCCACGGTATTTTGAAGACAGGTGCAAGCAAAACATGCTTCACAACAAGAGGCACACAAATGAGGTTATCAGCACCAAGCCCAAACTGACCTTTCTTTTCACATATGACACCAGTCAGAGACAGCAAGCACAATGTGCTTATGCATTATTTGGTCTTCTACGTAAGCTTAAAGAATAGTTCAATTGCAATGGTTTAAGATGCTTTAGGAATAGCCCCACAGATATCTAGCTGCATATTAGACAGCTAAATGCACAAAAATCTTACCACAGGTAGGTTAGATATGGAAGAATTAGCCCAATTCTGATTTGTCTTTGAACATTTTATGCTGCATGTGCAGAAAAAACTAAAGCACTTTAGAGCTATTTCAGAGCTCTGAATCAGAAATCATTTGAACATTATGCATGATACAAGCAACAATCCTCTTCTGAAGTCTTCTGCTTACCACTTCTCAACTATATTATTTTACCTGGCCTAAATTCAACACTAACACCTAGTTTAAATCCTCCCATCCCCCCCATTACCCCTTAACGTCCCTCCTCTGCTCTCAGATTACAGCCTGACAAATACTGTAAGTGCTGATATCGGGTGTACTTGGTGATAAGTATTTTTTCAATGTCACATACTTGATTTTCAAGTGTCATATCACTTGATTTTGACTGAATTTCATTTTAGGTAATGAACAATTAAGACAACCAACCTTAATCTCATCACACATCATTCCCTGCAAAGTTAAAATAAGAAGACACCCAAACATACAAATAACTGCCTTTGTTTTCTCACAGTAAGTATGATAATTATGGAGATGGGTATTGTGCAATTCCACTGAATCCTAAAGCCTTTTATGATATAGTTTAAAGTTGAAAAATAACTTGAGTTTTTCCACAATAAAATCACTTTCGGCCAACAGAATCTTACTCACATCCATCAAAAAGACAGAAGAAACTCCATATCTAATCACCCAACTGAAAGCTTATTTCTTGAGATACACTATTATTTTTTATTAAAAAATTATGACACAGTTCTGCTTCTATAAAGTGAACAGATAATACACCTACAGAACCATAAGAGCCAAAGAACACACTCTGATGATGTTTAAGCTTAGGGGAGCATCTAACATAGGACAGGGCTCTTTCCCTTTCCAGTAGCAATCAGTTTTTATTGGCCTGTCTTGACAGTTCTTGCCTGTTCTACAGCCCTACCATATTTTCATTGCATATATCCATTTGTGAAGTAAGAATTTAGTGAGCACGTGCTGAGTAAATTCCCTGCTCCTTTCCACATTACTTAAAAGCAGCAGCCTGCTCATCTTCCTATCAAAGAAGCCAGCCACAAAGTCTGCTGTTTGCTTCTTTCAAAAGGCCCTATTCCCCCTGTTCCTATTTGTTAATGCTGCAAAGCCCGAGGCTGTGAGGAAGCAGGACAAATTAAATGTGAGTGCCACTGCCAGAACAATTCTTCAGGAAATCCACTTTCAGGAGTTCCACTGAAGAGAGAACAAATAGTCCAAAAACTGATTTAATTGAACTACCAAGCAACAGCAGGCTATCAGACCATTGGCTGGGCAGCCTAACCTAAGCAAAAGGGCAGAAAAGAACCATTTTCCCTGTTTATCAGTCCCAGCTGGGTTAACTTTTTAGGAGCAATACACTCAACACAGTGATCCCACATGGTCTATAAGAAAGTTCACCCATTCAAAACAGTTTTCTTCCAAGACAAAATGTTCAAAGGGGATTTCTTTTCACAGTATTGCTGCTGTCTGTATAGCTGAGACATTCAGCTTTATCAATCAGCATGGCAGGTGAGTTTTAATTCAACTACTGAATTTCAGTCAGAAATTTTACCCTAGTAGGCTGACAAACCTTCTCTCCTATTAAAATAATCAGATTTCAAGACCAGGAAAAAAAAAAATCATCTAATACAGGTTAGTAGAATTACACAGCTTATCAGTAAAATTTATGTATGTCGCCAGCAATTATGGCCAGAAGTTAACCACAGAATATAAGTAGTCCCAATAGTCACACTACACTGTATCTAATTTTAGCTCACCTGTGTATGTTCATTGCCTGCCCATAAAAAAAAAAAAAAGACTGAACAGTAGTTAAGAGCCACGTGGACAGCACAAAACCACTGCAAATGCCTAAGTCCTTGCTGCTACTGTCCTTCCTAAACACTAAATCCTCTACTATCCACCTCAAGAGCGCGAAACGGAATTAAGCACTATTTTGCTACCATAATGAGTAACATTCAAAGGGGAGAAAAAAAGAAAAAAAAGAACAGCCCACACTGCTATTTCTGACCCGTAACATCTAGCAGATCCCAATCTAACAGTGGGATCGCTCCATACAAGGCATTGTATACATGCCCACACACGAGTATATAAAGCCTTACCATCTATACAAAGAAATATATGCACGTGCACACACCCCACATGCTTGCCTCAATCATTTCAAGAAAAACCACAAGCCCCCAAGGACCTTCTAATGCTTTAACGTCCCAAAACTAGCTTTTTGCATAATTTTTCGTTGCTTCTGATGAGAAATTAAGACAGCAACAGCATGATTTTTCCTTCTGATGCTAGAATCTCCACTGTCCATTTCAGAGCAGCAAAGGATTGAATTAGCATGAATCACCACCCTTAGGTGGTACGTTTCCATTTTCGTATGCTTTGTGAATAGAAAATGGTAGTTTCTAAATCCATTCCAAGAAGTTACTTTCACATGTTAAAGAAGATCTCAAGTAATTCAGGATTTTAAAGTAAGGCTCTGAAATTCAAAGAAAAGCACAACAGTATTTTCTATCTAAACATACTCTAAATGAAATTTAGAAAAAAAAAAAAGTACTTATTAGAAAACAATACCCAACAGGCCCAGCATTCACTGCACAAAGTTTGTTGTAGTGTGCAATATCATCTCAATCTAGCATCTTTTTCAAGCCTCAGTACAGGTAAATGAAAACAACCTGCTTTATTACCAAACAACTACGGTCAAATCTTAACCCTGCAGGAATCCCCAGTATCTTAAATGTGCATGATTACTCCTGTGAGATTAGCATGAAACCTTACCCCGTAAATTCTCTATTGTATCTGCTATATCGAACAAAACCTATAAAATTGCTTTGTGAAGAGAACATGCTAGAAAACAAGGTATCAACAGATTACAGCAGGGAATGCCAGGATGTGCTGAAAGCTTCTTACACCAGCTTGCAAGGTATATACCTCAGGAAAGACAATTTCTCTGTGCTCCAGCCTACATATAAAGATTATACCAAGGTGGAACCCAGAGCTGCTCAGTAAGGGATGTCTGGGAACACAAAGGTGAATTAACAGTTGTATATCCAGTTGCAGAAAGAAACTGCTCTTACCCTTCACCTAATACTTACTGTTGGCTCCCACATCCTCAGCTACTCCAGAACCTCTCATTCTCAGGTATGTGAATCCCAGTATCAGAAAGAACAAGCATGCAGCAGTTAAGAGGAACATGGACAGGTAATGTGCACTGAAGCCTCCAGTGGTGGATACCTCCTCTCTTTTGAACTGCTGGAGAAGCTCCTCCTCGGGCTCTGAGAGATTCTTCTTGTAGGTGTTTTTCAGGTAGGTATGATTTGAACCCGTATGATTGGAGTGGTTGAGTCTAAGGGAGGAGGTGGTTCCACCCGGAGGAAGGCTATTAGTAGCTGAATAGATCCTGGATTCAACATTATAGCTACCAGCAGCACTGCTGAGAACGTGATTATTGGTCGCTTTCCTAACGGCGCCTGGAGGGTCGGTGGTTTTACTGCTGTCCAGGTCCGTGAGCGGTGGTGGCAGCAGCAATGGTGTAGAGGATTTCTTAGATACGCCAGCGCGGTATCTGAGGCTTGGAGGACTAGAGTCCAGATTTTCACATCCTCCTCCTCCTCCTCCTCCCCCCGCCGCCGCCTCCTCCTCCTGATTTCTGCCCCTGTCTAGACTCCCGGCAGCAGCCGCCTCCGCCGCCGCCGCCCTGTCATTCGTTACGACTACACCCGCACCGCAGCCTCCGCCAGCCCTCTCTTGGCCCGTCTCCATCACGCCAGCGCCGGCCGCAGCGCATTTGCTTGTTATGAATGGAGCAGGAGACTTGCTGAGGCTCCGTCTGGGCCGGCGAACCGCAGACTCCTCCTTCGGTACCTGCTGCTTGGCCCTCGCCCCCGCCGCCTCCTCCTCCTCCTCCTCCGAATCAGAGTACTTGTCCCTGCTGCCGCCGTAGGAGAGGAGCCGGTTACCGTTCACAGTCCGGTTCTTCCAC
>VZZY01006433.1:0-16938 GCA_013400335.1 Eurystomus gularis | reverse complement strand
GGTTTGAGACGGGGAGCGTGCCGCGGCTGGCGGCGGTTAGCGGCGAGGGGGGCACCCCGGGCTGCCGGCACCCCGCGTGGCCTTTGGGAGGCCTTCTCGGCAGTGCTGGGGAAGCGGCGGCCTGCGGTAGCCCCGCCGGGCCTGGGGACCCCGAACTCGGAGGTGCGAGAGGGAGAAGCGGCCCGGGTGGTCGTCGGGCGCTTTTGGGGCTGGAAGGGCAGGTCTCGTCAGAAACGTGCTGTGTTATGCACGCCTGGGAACAGACGTCAAACCGGCATTGCTAGCTGAATGATTATCTGGGGAGAAACTGCGGAGAGGAGTGTCAGGCTGAACATCAAACATCTTTTACCACCATTTCCAGGTTACAAGTTTAGCCTAATGGCTGAAGACATCCAGAGAGCCCACCTGTGCACCTTTCTTGGGCCCTTCCCCAAGGGGACAGGCATGCTCGCTTCCACCAGTGCGCCAGGTGAACTTTTTCAGAAGTCCAGCATCCAGACATCCCAGCTGTGAGGAGACAGATGAAATGTAACAGCATGGACGCTCTGGGAAGCTTCACCCTCACTTCTTGGTGGCTGACCGCCACCTTCAATGAGTTTTGGATGTATTTTTCTCTTTTCTTTGGGAAAATACAGACTTTATGCTACAGTTGAAACTATCTAATTATATACAGAGATATGTACTTGTCAAAATGATTATGCCATTATAAAGAGGTGTCATACTGGCATTTCTTTGAGCGTGCGGTGTGCACGGGCCCTTCTGGAGCGGTCCTTTGGCCACAGAACCTCATGTGGAGGCTTCAAAATCTCTTCTGACCTGTGTGTCTCTATCTGTCCACACCAAATGACAAAACCCTGGGCTTACCTACTGCTTATCACATCATAAATGCAGGACGCCAAGTTTCCAAATGGAAACTGACCTGACTGACTAGCCTTATGACACCATGTGCAGAAGTGGTCCAGAAACAGATCCAACTACAGGAAAGTTGTACATTCCCCCTCACAGTCTGCTGCAGTGAGGATATTGTAGATGTGCCCTGCTAATGTCAAAACCCAAGTTGTTCTTGAGGAACATTTGCAGAGCAGGAGTTAAGGTAGCGGTGAGGTAGCTACGTTCTGAAGACCAAACCGAGTCTACAGAGCTAGAAGAGTGGCTTGAAGCCATCTTTCATGATGACGATGATGGTCATAGAATACCAGATTGGAAGGGACTTCAAGGATCATTGGTCTAACCTTTCTTGGGAAAAATACGGTCTAGACAAGATGGCCCAGCACCCTGTCCAGCTCAATCTTAAAATTGTCCAATGCTGGGGAATCTACCACTTCCCTTGGGAGATTATTCCAATGACTGATTGTCATGAAAAAATTTCCTCTTGTGTCCAATTGGAATCTCCCCAGGAGTAAATTGTACCTGTTACCCCTTGTCTTTTCCATGTGACTCCTTGTAAAAAGGGAGTTTCCATCTTTGTAGCCAGCCTTTAAATACTGGAACATGGTGATAAGGTCTCCCCTAAGCCACCTTTTCTTCAGGCTGAACAAACCCAGTTCTCTCAGCTTTTCCTCATATGGCAGCTTCCCAGTCCTTTGATCATCTCTGTGGCCATTCTGTGGACCCTCTCCAGCCTGTCCACATCCTTTTGTATAGCAGGGACCAGAACTGAACACAAATGATGATGAATGGTGATAATTAACTCCTGTACCCCACCCTCCATTTCTGACCAACCACACCTGGGAATGCAGAGCGTGTCCACTGTTCATCTAAGCCTCCTTTAACACTGCTCCTGTGAGGCTGGGAAGCACAAGACAAGGGTCTGTGTTACTGGTGTGCTGTGTGGCACCACTGTGCGCAGCCTCCTCCTTGCTTCCCTGGCAGAGGAGCCGTTTCACATAGAGCAGCTGGAGCAGTGTTGGAGCAATGCACAGAACTCCAGCTGCAAGGAAGGTTACTCTCAACATGAACTCCATTGCACATTAAACCACCAACGTAAATGTACCTGCTCTGGCCTGTATCCCATGTACAGTAGCTCACTGATACCCCAAATGCAGTGAGAAATGCTTCCAACATTCTGTTCCTCCTCAGTGAGAAGCAACCCATGCCTTCCAAAAACTTTTTGGGATAGGAGTTTGAGTATGCCCCTGACATTCAGTGCTTGCCTCTGGCTGCCTGTGACGCTGGCCAAACCTACAGCAGCCAGTCCCAGACCAGACACTGTTCTGACAAGCACACTTCTGGCTAGCGCCCACTTGGACACCTTCCTTCTTTTAGAAGAATGTATGTTGTCCTGCGAGACAAGAAGATCCTGTCATCTTACTAGTGCAACTCATCTGTTCTGTTTATTACAGCAAGGGCTTGAGTTAGTTTATAAAACTGTTTACTGAGCAGCAGGAGGGCAGTAAGTACTAAACATTGTTAACAATTGAATCATCTCCTGCAGAGCTATAGCATGTAGATACACAGAATAGCTGACTGAAAAGTCTGCGTATTCCAAGTCATGCTTTTAATCTGTGTGCCAAGACATTTTGAAATGTTTCAAAAATCTGTCTTCTGGTTGATACTGAAGTAAGGCTACTTCTACTAGCAATCCAAAACCTCCACATTTCTTTAACTGTATACATTAGTATCAATAAAATCTATGTCTCTTTAGCATCAATACCTCCATGTAGTGAATTTTTAAGTAGATACTGAAAGTAGACTTTTCTAAGGGTAAAAGTTGACTGCAGGGAGTGTGGAGACTGTGCTTCATCACAAAAAAAATATAGTTGTTCTTTTTGAATAAGACATTTCCATTTCTATTTTCCCTCTCATCCTTAAATGAGATGTTCTGTTCTCAGGAAGCTGCCCGTTCTTTGACTGGGTGAAAAGGCATTCATCTAGAAATTAGCAACCATGCTTCTGTTGACATCATTGGACTGGGATTTGAAGTTGTACCTAAATACCTCTTTTCTTTCCCGATTCCAAGTTTGTGTGATGTTTATGCAGTTTTGCAAGTTCTTAGAATCTGTGAATGACAGTTGCGTTTCTAGGGTTAGCACATCTCTTACTGCAACTTCCTTCAGCGAGTAATACAGCCCGGTCTCTATACAACTCACTGTTGCATACCTGAAGCATTTAGAAATCTTGATGCACATCTAACGGAAATATGATCCTCTTGTAAAACTTGCAATACTGTAAATGCCGGTGTCTTTCTATTTACCTTTTGGTTTTTGAGCCCTAAGGTAGGCTCAGATCACGTTCACATTCTCATAGGAATATGATGTTAATGAATGGGAATGTTAGGGAAGAGTAGGAATGTGCTTTTCCTTTCTTTTTTAATAGAAGTGGATATTACCGCACAACCACAGAACTCCAGAAACTGCTACAGTTACTCTTAAGACAGTATGCGTAGCTAGAAGTCACTCTTCACTATGAAAACAAAATGTATTAATCTATTTTTAAACATACTTACTCTGGTTTATCCTTTTGTTTCAACCACTGCATGATGAACATGAAATAACTTTCTTTTATAAAACTGAGCTGGCTTTTTACTAGGAAACCTAATTTTAAATATTGCTGTCACCCTGCTAGTTCTGTGTGAACTTTCACGTCCCTCTTTTAAGTTCTTATTTCTCCTCCTTAAAACTTGCATGCGAGTTTTTGTAAGGAGAGCAGATCCATCTTCGTTAAAGTTAACAGTGGTGTAACGGAACTAATACGTACCATTTGTTTGTGTGTTGACCATGCCATTCTGCATGCGAGCCTGTGTGTTTTGCTGACATATATTTTGCTGATACTCTTTTGTCTCCCGAGGGTATCCTATTGCTGTTCAAAAGGCTTATACCATCTCTTGCTTTTGCATTCCTCCTTATTTGTGGCTAAGGTGTGGGCACCCATGAGGTATCTAATGCTCGCACTTCCCATGTGGTGCTGGATACTGCATATTGCGACAGCGTGAGCACAGTGTGCTGGATACCCTGCGTTCCACAAAGAGGCCACGTGTTTCCAGATGACAGTTCTTGCCTAAGTGTCACACAGTAGCTCCACTCCCAAAGAGTGTGTGATGACCTGCTGTGACTGTGCAGTTCTTGTCACTAAAAGTGAACTATCTTTGTTCATAAGTCTCAGACTTCATAAGGCAAAATAATCCCCTTCTGTAGTTAATACTTTGCCTTGTATATAACTTACACTGATCCATAGAATAGCGTGTTCTCAATTGGTTGCTCATCCCTGATCAGGTCATATAAATCCTGGCTCACTTCATTATGTCTGTGTTCCTGAGCACTGGCCATTTTAATGGGAGTGTTGGAGGCATTGCTGCTGACTCTATGTTGAAAAAAAATCCACAAAGCAAAACTCCCAAATCCTTAAGACTGGCTTAAAAAATGTATTTATTTTAAAAGGACAGTTGGTTTATTTATGTATGAGTCTTTCACTAAAGTGAGCTTTATGTGTTCAGTTCTTTTCTCAGGAACCAGAATGGCTAGGTATGTTTATTTTAAAACCTGAACCCAAGCTGTCCAACTCGCCAGGAACTGAGCTTAAAGAAGAATGCCAGCTACCAGAAGACAACGCATTTCATGATGAAGTGAGACAAAGAAATAATAATTACAAAAGAGTTAATGGGGAAACCAACAATCAAACCCCAACAATAGAGACAAGGGCTTTAGGAATGAAACAGAAGGAATATTGGCTAAAAGCTGATGTTTATTGTGGTAGTCATTTTTTACCTTCCAGCCTCTTTTTTTCAGGAAGCTAGCAGAAATATTGTAGCTACAGAGAGGCAGATGTATGAAATAATGAATGCAGTTGCTTGAGGGGCCCATCCTGAAGTTACTCAGAGAGAATGGATAGCATCAAAATGTCACTCAGTTGCTGGTCCCTAAAACCTTCTTGCCCTCTTATGTGTCAGAGTAACTGTTGCTAGAAGTCTACTGCACACTGTAACAGACCGTTCTAAGCGGGTGACAAAATCAGTTGTGTAACTCATTCTCTAAAACACTGCAGTAGATTACATCCAGTGCTTTTTGTTTAAATTTGAAAATGAAAAAGTGAAGCTGAGCTTGGTAGTCAGGCAGAGTATTTTCCATATTGGTTCACTGTTCTTAATAGACACTATCTGGCTACATAAAACACATATTTGCTACCCAGAACTGGAGGAGGTACTTCTTTGTATGTATAATACCTTACCAGTACAGGTGTGGCCAGAAGTCACAGCAGTAAGCTATTCTGGCTTTTAAGCATCTGGTTTCCTATTACTAGGTATCCCTTGGAAGTATTTTCTAGGTCTAAGGAATGATAAAAACTAGAGATGCATCCTCAGTCACAGGAGGATACTGGAAAGCGACCACATCTGTCTGAAATCCACAGAACCCTGAAAATGTGGAGATGTCTCATTTCCTGCATTTCTGTACATTTCTAACTTAAGGAAATATCTGTGAGCACCATGCAGGATGCAGACATGTTGAATATTCCTGATGACATTTTTTTGTGATGTCCTAAACAATCTCTAATATGGGTGTAGACATGACACTTTAGCCTGGGACCTTAATAGTGTTTGGTGGCAACTTGAAGAGCAGTGTAGACGTAGCCACAAAGAGCTCACTGTTTACAGTTACATCCCTGACTTTGATCCAAGTCTAGTGTCTTGAAAACTTACGTTTATTTCATTCATCTAATAATGTTTAAAAGAAGAGCCATCATTCATCAAACAGAAAAAATGAAGTTTACATTTTACATTTTCATTTAAGACTAATTGCTAAATGCATTTCTTGTGCTCTAATTTCAGCTTATTCAATGAATAAGCAGAGTATAAATACATACAATAGATAAAAAGAATGAAATCGAAGAAGTTCAGAATAGGCCCACCATTCTGCTTTCCATCCATGTCATTAGGCTGCTGCAAAGCACTAAATTCAGTGTGTTCCAAACAGTTACTGCAATAGCAGTACCTACGCTTGTTTAGCACTTGGAGACCTGACCCATCTTCATTGCTCTCTTGTAACTGGCACTGTGCAAACACAAGAGAAGATATTCCTTGTCCTTTGAGTACACCCTTGCCTCCATTATCTCCCACCTGGACTGCAGGCCAGATACATTGAGGTGACATTGAGGTGCTGGAGCGGGTCCAGAGAAGGGCAACGAAGCTGGTGAAAGGGCTGGAGGGCATGTCCTATGAGGAGCGGCTGAGGGAACTGGATCTGTTTAGTCTAGAGAAGAGGAGACTGAGAGGAGACCTCATTGCCCTCTACAGCTACCTAAAAGGAGGCTGTAGTGAGGCTGGTGTTGGTCTCTTCTCTCAGATTAGTAATGATAGGACGAGGGGAAGTGGCCTCAAGCTGCGTCAGGGGAGGTTTAGATTAGATATTAGGAAGAAATTCTTCACTGAGAGGGTAGTTAGGCACTGGAATAGACTGCCCAGGGAGGTGGAGGAGTCACCATCCCTGGAGGTGTTTAAAAACGAATAGATGCGGCACTTGAGGATATGGTGTAGTGATTAGAGAGATGCTAGGACAAAGGTTGGACTTGATGACCCTGGAGGTCCTTTCCAACCATAATGATTCTGTGATACATAAGCAGGAAGCCAGCAGCCCTTAGAAAATCCCATATTCCTACAGAAAGCACTTGTGCGTCTCAGCAGCACAGACTGCCACAAGCATCTCAGTCTCTCCTGCTCTTGGCTTCTTATTGAGTACTGAATTGATTTGCAAGTGCTCAGTGGTGCGGACCTGGCATATTTAAAAGATTTCTTTAAGCTGTGCTATCTCCAATGTCAATAACTCCCCTCTTGTAGGAAATTTCTCCCATAGAGGAAGGAAGAACTTCCATACGAACCTCTTAGAGACAATGGGAACGAGGTCCCACTGGCCCTGAGGACTACCATTTCCTACTCCAAGTACATGCCACATTTCTGGAACTTTGTTTTCTCTAATAAAAATCAAGTACATTTAGGGACTGTTCACCATAACTAATTTTTGGCCTACAGATGAGTTAGCCGCATCTCCATCTAAAGGGATGCTTGGTCCTACCCAAACCAATGCTTCTATGTTTACACATCATGTGAGTCTCTAGCATGCACCACTCCAGCTGTCTGCCAGATGTAGGTGTCATCTTGTACTCAGTTCCTCTCTGTGATAATGATGCACTGAAAGTTTTCGTTTAACACTGTTTAGCTCTCCTCCCCAAACTATGCTGCAAATGGCTTCTGCCCCAGTGCTTCAGCTTCTGCTCTGTGGGGTGTGACATGGCAGCAAGCTCAAGAGTGGGACACATTCATCCTTCAAAAATGCTGAACTCAATATAGCTGGTCACTCAGCAGTTTGGGCAGTGTGGCAGAGGTCCAGGTTTCAACGCTTCGAAAAGCATCTAAGGCTTCTGTCCTCTGCTCAGGAAAAGGTGGTGGCTATAACCCAAATACACGTTCCCCCCTTACCACCCCTTTTAGACTGACCCAAAATTTAAGCAAAATAAAGTATTCTTCAGAACTGGGCTCCTTTGTCAACACTGCTGAGCACCTTAGTTGGAGAAAGGAGCTAGGGATGCCAAGAAACAAATGCCCTGGCCCTGCAATAATGTCCTCCAGTTATGGAGACTTTTGTTCTTAACTCTGCATGCTCATTACAGACCACAGATCTGCCTCTCCTTTTCTATGTCAGGCTTCGTATGAAGGCTAGATCCTTGAAGTCTAGGGTGTACCATGTAGCATCCTGACCAAAGATGTTATTTGATTTCTCAGACCAGAAACACCTCTGACAAGGCACTCTTGGTTATTGTACCTGACCTAAAAAGATGATGGCCTTCACCTTGCTGAACTTGCATTAGGACTGCAGTCCTTTTACTGTAAAATGTTGGACCAGCTCCAATATTACTTCTGGGAAATCTTCACAGCAGCAAAGCCCTAGTTGTCTCCCTGCATAGCTACACAAAGAGCAATGCTTTTTGCCAGCTCTCCAGCTCACCTCTCCATGCCTCTGTGACTGAGGTTGGGCTAGAGTGGAACACCTCCCTTTCCTTGTGGAAAAGAAGCATAAAAATTAAAAAAAAAAAAAGCCACACAGAAATGAAAAAGGGAGAAGACACAACAGAAATAGGATAAAGAGTATCAAAAAGAAATAATGAAAGTAAAAGGAACAGAAGAAAGCAGAGGGAACAGCAGTAAGTAGTAATAGCAAAATACACAACAAATTTAGAGCCAAATACTGAAACAACTACTTTGTACCATGTGAGGCTTTGTAGGACAGTGCAGAGGTGTTCCTATGAGAAATGCTAGAGGAACTGTTTGGAAGAGCTTTATGTGCATATGGAATGAGGTAGGGCAGGGGAGAGAAGGTGGTTTTTCAGCTATTCATCCACACTGTGTAGGGAGCAGTAGGTGGAGGGGTGAACTCTCCTCTCATCCGCACCATGGCATCATCTGGAGTGCAGACAGTTGTACTCCAGATGTCTGTGGAAAAGGAAAATAACATTTGCAAAGCTGAAGTACTGGGGGCCCATAGCACACAGGTAATGTACCCTCTGACTAGAGGCTCCTCTAACTTACCACTTTCTATCATCTACAGGCATAGGTTTCCCCTGGCTAAAATTATTAAAAATAAAGACTGTAGGGAAAAAAAATAATATAACAGTGCACTGAATGAAAAATTCTCCCCTGCAAAGAACCTGGGAGAAAGAATGAACCATCCATGTATATGGCTAATACACTAATGGAGGGTTTTCAGCCAGTTGGGATCTTAAAAACAGCTTAGATGAAACACGCACCTTAGTGTTAGCAGAATAAAGAACCCAAATGACTCACCTAAGGTCATAAAGAAGACTGTGGCAGAGCTGTAAACTGAGTTAATGTCATGAGGGCACCAGGCAGGAAATGAAAAGCCTTGTTCTTTGCTCTTGGCACTGCCACAGACTTGCTGTGTGGTAAATCACTTCCTCTTCAGGTGACTCAGTTTCTCCCATAGGCAACTGGAAATAATGATTCATCTTTGTAAAAATCCTTTAAGAATGAAGATGGAAAATGTTATAGAAGACCAAGGTAGGAATTCCATTGAAGTGCTCTCCCCAGCCCATCCTTTGTCCTCTTCTTGCTGGACCTTTTGCAGAATTATGTCTTTGTTACTCTGAATGGTGTTTTGTTAGAGATAATAAAGCTGCAAATTATATAGCAGAAGCATGTTAATGAATTAAATGCCAGAGGACTTCTATTATATTCTATAAACAAAGAGAAGATGTGCTAAAAGAAAATTATTTTTGTTGCAGGGTCAGTCAGGCAAAAAGTGAAATGCCAGTTTGCTATTCAATCTAGAGAAAAAAGCGGTATGTCACTATGTAATTTCAAAAGTTGTCATAATATAAGCAGGAACAAGGTGGACATATATTATTAGCCCCTTAAGGGTGTGCTGAAACAGGCATAGATGGAAGAACTGAATGAGAACATGTTAGATCATAAAAGGAAGATTGTAATTTTAAAGGCGACAACCTTGTTCACAGCAGAAATGGAAAAAAAAAAATATAGTGGTTGAGGTAAAGCACTATAAAAGGACAAAAAGAAGTACAGGCCTTACTTTGTGATGTGGTACCCAGGGAAACAATTAACTTTGCTACAAGCTTCAAGAAGTAAAATGGGGAAGACGGGCAAACCCAAGTTTTCAAGTGAGCCTTTTGTCATGTGTTCCTGATCTTCCAAGTATCCAAGTTCAGATGTACGTAAGACTAGTTTTTAGAAATGCTACTCATTCACAGATCTAAATGAAATTAATTGGAAAGCCATCTAGAAAAACATAAGAGGGAAGCTCTTTCAGCCAAGATCTATAATAGCTATTGTGAATGAAAGTTTTCAATATCATGCACATTTGTGACCTAGTGTGCACCTGCTATTTGTTATAACAATCTGAAAATCTACAACCAACCAATTAGCCAGCTGTATCTTATATTGACCCAGAAGGTACCTTCAAGTTAGTGCTTAAATCTACATTTTACATACACAACTGAAGGTACATAATAGAGAAATGATGTTTCAATTTTATTTATAAAATGTTTTAAACCCTCTGGGATTGAGAACATTGTGCAATCTCAAGAAAAACAATATCCAATGGGTCTTAAATATAATTTTGGTTTTCCTCTTACGCAGGCAAATTTTCTGTTCTCCTTTATACTAAGCTCAAGAACAATTCCATGCCCATTCTTAGATACATTTGGACCTATTTTGATTGTCTGAAAGAATATAAATATATGTATGCAGCTGAATTGTTTCATGAGAACAGTAGTTGTTTCAATTGCTCCCATATATTTTGCATGATGCTGTGACATTTATTTTATATACTGCCTTGTAATTTGGTTTTCGCTTTCTTTTATAACACATCTTTGCTTTCCATGGTTTTTTTTTCTGACTCTCTGGAGCATTTCCCATTTAAATGATCATTTACTGAAGCCATGCTTTAGGATCTATTATGCCTTACTCCTTCCCCTAGGAAACGTTTTACTATGCACAGTTCAGCATTTTTTACATCATTTTACATCATTCATATTGACGTTGTGTTGGCTGTACAAGTTCCCTCATTCATTCTGTTAACTGTGGAAGTCTGGGCCCTTTTAAATCTATCTGCAGTTGTCATTGGGATTTTCTGAAGAACTCATGCCAGACAAAAGTCTCTAAATACCTGTTGTAGATAATGTATACATTTTAACACTCTCATTATCCACCCATTGCTCTCAGAATTCATGTTTCACTTCCAACTTTTCCATAAACTCACATTATTTCGTCTCCATTTGACATCTGGCAATGCTATAGTACTGTAACTTGTGTAATGAATGAATTGCTAAGGATACATACGAATTCCATCACTCCTTTCACTGAATCTCTTCCTTCTATGGGATTCTGTGGATTTGTTTGTCTTAGCATACCCACTCTGCTTCATCTGTTTGCGGCTCACTGTAGGGTACTCAGTACTACATGAACTATGTGATTCAAGAACATGCTGCGTGTGAAGGAGAACATTAACCTATTAACAAACATGCTGTGAGGCTGCTGTTCTCACTCTGCTTCAGGTGCTGCTTGCGTAGTTTGGAACCAAAAAGGCTCTTGCTTGTCTCTACAATCTACCACTTGTGTAAAAATATTTCTGGGTCCTGGCTACTCAGCAAACATCCTTCTCCAGGAATTAATATGAAAATGAGAAATCCAGGTGTTGAGATCTCTAAGCAGTATAGTCCTCTTGTGTGCCACTCAGGCACCCAGTGTCACTACCTGCCATAGACATGAACCCAGAAGTCCTCTGGAATACCTACAGCTTTCAGTAAAAAAGCAGCGCCAGCCTTCTGCAGAGATTCAGAAGTCTCTTCTTTTCTCAGAATACTCTATTTTAATTTGAAAATTTTCAGGGGTGTCATTGCATAAATATGGAAGAACTTTAATGCAATTAAAAAGGTTTGTAATTACTGTGTTTAATGCCAGACATGTCATATTCTCTTGCTGATTGGATTCTGTCGTGGTTCTTGAATTTGCCAGCACCCTGTCCTTCTACATCTGTTCCTGCATTTCTTCTCTCATCTTTCTTTCCCGTATGTCGTGCATTACAATCCTTGGCATTCCATTCCTCGGCTCCTTTACCCGTCATTACCAAAGGGACTGCAAAGCCTTTGCCCTCAGTCCAGATGTTTGGATTCTCGGTACCTACTCCCACACAAAAATCACCTCTTAGTCTGCTCCATGCCAAGGCAGCTGAAAGTCAGTGAATATTTTATTCCCTCATGTGTGAGAATTTAGGCTTAGAAAGTGTAATAAACATTATCAGTTAGAAAACAAAAAGTGCAACCTGGATGCCTGGCAAACAGAGAAATTAAAACTTCTGTGGTAGAAAATAATTTGCTGGAGGAGAAATATTCCACAATTAGAAAATATAAGAGGCTCTAATTAGAAGTTCATTATTTTCATGATGCAGTCTTCTGTTGTTTCAGATCATCTTAGTGTGTTATTTTTTTCCTCTATCTAGCTTTATAGCGTAATATACTTCACTTATTTCTAAATGATGTTGTGTTACATAGCTTCCCTTGGGTTGGGACATGTCCATATACTGTTGCCTACTTGCCATGTAAGCAGAACTGCTGCATGTCCTGTCTTCTGCTAGCATGTGGATTTTGAATGGAGCTCCTACAGACCACTCCTTCCAAGTTTCCCATGTGTATGCTCCCATCTCTCTGGCTGTGTGGTAAGGAAAGAAGCAAAACTAAGGAATTCAAGGGGTTTTGCTCCAAGGAGAAAAGTAATTCTATTCCCTTTTCTGTAAAAACATGGCAAATAGGTTGTGTTAAAAAAAAAAAAAGTAGTGACCAGAAGTAAAGAGCTGACAAATAGCAGCTCCCACAGTGTCATACTTCTGACACCACCTAAAATCCATACACATGAAATGCAGGGTCCAGGCAGTCCCACTCTGAACATGACCTACTTGATGTTCTGTTGCATCCCCTGATGCCGTTGGGAGAGCTGTGTGGTACTGCAGTGTGGGGGCCCGGAGCGATGCCTCAGCAGCAGCTGCACAGTCATTCCAGGAAGATGGGGGTGTCAAAGATATATAATGAGACAGAAATTCTGGCCCTGTTAGGTCAACGGCAGTTTTACCACTGACTTTATTTAGGCTAGGATGGCATCCCATGTGCCTGACTCATATCCTACCGAAACTCTGAACTGAGTATCAGGACCCTGCCCTGCCCACCCTTGCTCTACTGTTTCCTTGCCAGTTCCAGCATGGGGAAGGTTTGAACTGGGAGATGAATGGGGCCGTGCTCCTCTTTCTTTAGCACCGTTTGAAGTATTGTGCAGCTTCTCATACAGAACATCTGGATCTAGCTCTGTGTACTGTACAGAGGCAGCAGAAGAATGCCGTTGAATGGCTGCGCTTCAAAAATCACATGATTTTTGGGTTATTTTGTTCTCCCATGCAATTTGATGCCAGAGGGGAACATATGGGCCAAAGTGATTTTTTCCCACTTTACAGTTCACATATTCTTTACCATATGTGAGGCATTATTTCATGCTATGGCATTTATAATTCCTCCCATGTCTATTCTTCCCTACCATAGGGAATATAAATTTTATCTTTCTGCTCCTGTCACTCTGATGGTCTTTTCAGACATTGGCTATTGTTTTCTAAGAATGTTCCTAAAAGATTTTGATGTGCTTTTTGTTATTTCCCTGAGAAATTCCGATGGTATCTTTAGTTTTAACTTTGATTCTGTAAGCGCTTAAAGCTCTCTTGCCAGGCAAGTCACAGGCCACTTGATCAGTTATCAAAGAAGCTTGCATGATCCCATAGTCGCAGAATTTGAGCTTTTAATCTCCAGAGTATGACATACGCATCAAAGGCTTTGTGGGAAGCCACATGCAGTAACAAATCATACAGCTCTCATACATTTCATTCCTTTTCAGTGAGCAGTATTTATCAAATCTGCCCATTATCTCCTCCAATAGCTGTAGATGTTAAACCCACCGAAGCTGATGTTGCAGGTAAGTAACTTTGATAAAAGAGGTTGCTTCCTTTGATACAATACAATAACAACTTTGTAAAGATAAATTTCTGTCAGCTGTTATTCATGTTATTCATGCCATTTCTAAGGTAGAAACTTAATTGCATCCACTCTCCTTCTTCCCCGTTATTTTTTACTTTGTTAAGATCTTCTAGCTTTCTCACCAAAACACCACTAAATTCAGTGTTGCTTAACGTAGAACAATGTCCACTAGAGTGGAAAAAACAAATTAACCTCTTCATAAGATCTAAGCAGATTTGTTCCAAACAGACATAAGCAATTGAGACTGTTGAAAAAGAGCTAAAAGAGAGATAGTTTATGCAGAAATGAGATAATGAACAATACTGGTGATCTCAAAGGGTCCTGAATCTAACGTAGGCTGGGTTACTACAGTTTGCATTGTGTGACTGGTGGATTTTGTCCCTGAGAGGTGTAATCTTCAGCTGAAGATTCCCCTGCATTTGGGGACATCTGGAGGGAAAGTCTTCTACATAGCATTCTCTCATATGTAATAATGCATGAGGACAGACTGCACTTCTGCCATGGACAGGACATTTAGAAGATGCCTCTTCTTTTTTGCTCTACTGCTAACTACTCGCAATAAGATACAAAATACTCTTTAAAACCTATAGTTCATCTGTCAAAATTGGTAGAAATCAACTCAGAAGTTCACAGCCGTTGTAATTGTATGGATGTTGCTTCCATAGGAAACCAAGCTGAAAAATAAAACAATGCTCTTGAGAGAAATCAGTGGTGTGGCCTCAGCTGGAATCCTGCCAGCAGCACTTGCCAGCATATCTCTGAAAAGAATACGGCAAAGGTAGCAGGTAACCAGAGAAGGGGAAAAAGTGACCGAGAACATGGAATAGATTTGATATAAAGAGAAAGCAAGGATGTGCACTGTAGGGAAGAGACAAGCAGCTCGAGTCACGATAATACTTAGAGCACTAAGTAGTGGAGAGCAGGCGGATAGGGGTTTCCTGGTCTGCAGTCCACAGGAATGCTCGTGGAAAATAAGGCAATTCAAACCTGGGAGAAGATTTCCCCTTCGCCCCCAGAATGACCAGCTAGACTCTGGAATTCATTGTGTTTGAGAACAGCTCAACCCAGTGCCCGGAGCAGCCGGGCAGCCTCCTGGCAGCCTCCGGCGCCGCTCGGGGCTGCGACCCGGCGGTGGCCGGGTCCGTGCGGCGTCCTGGCGCTCCACCTAGTGCTGCTGGGCTGCACGGCACGCTGGGCTCCTGCCCTGGGCCGCAGCATCCCGGGAAAGTGTCACCCCAGAACCCCCCGCTGGTAAACAGAATGACACCCTTAAACAGCATTTTTGGTTCTTCTGCAGAAGAGCCGATGTGGGTCACCAGATCCTGGACCACTTGCCTAAGCTAAGGCTGCCATTTCTAGGCAACGTTCCGTCCCAAAGGGACAAAATGCCTCGGTGAGGCGGTGGTGTTCTCCTCGTTCACCAAAAAGTACTAGAGAAGTTTAATAAATGCAAGTGATAAAAGGAAATGCATAGAAATACTCTTTTTATATACATATTCTGATATAAAGTTTTCCTTTTAATTATTTCTGAGAATATTTTGCAGTTAAATTCTTCAAAGCAACTTGGACAGATTCATTTAGTTTTTAAGTCCAATTGCTAATCTTACAAATAGGAAAAGAACAATGAATTATGTCAATACTAAACTAATGTAACTATTCATTTCAGTATGTTTTTCAGTTCTTCTATGGACATATAATTTTCATGATATATATATTATTCAGTGAAAAATTTGCTAAGTTTTGAGAAAACAGAAACAAAAAAATACTTGCATGGAAATTATTTACAAAAATGCAATAAAACAACAACAAAAAAATCTCCTTTTCTTTGTTTAAAATTATTTTGGTCTGATCGTTTTGAAACAAGTATTCACATCTCTCAATCAAACACAAAAGCAGTTTCAGAAGTGGAACTTGCAGCTTGGAGCAAAGTTGCAAGTCATGTCACCAGGAGAAAAAGCTGGGAAGTGATGCCTGCAGGTGAATAGCAATGATCAGTCTGGGGATTAACTGATAAAATAGCGTACACTGTTCCTTTTAAAAATTAAATAATTAAAGTCTAAATTTACTACAGCCTATTAAAACAGTGAAAACCGCCATAAAAATTAATCCAATTAAGGCAGTGTGATTTGCTACTGCAGCTTAAAAGAAGGTTGGATCTGATTTTTTAAAAGCTGAGGAATGACGCACAAGTTATAAAAAACCTCCACCATTTAAAACATTGCAAATTCAGTGAATCAAAAACTTTTCCAGCTCCCAGGATGAAGAGCCTGCATGTGACACATGTTTGTGCATCATAAGGTGGCAGCTAATAATACAGTTGCAGAAAAAAACCAATACCTACTTGATAGTTCCATTTTCTCCAAACTCTTCATCATCTGGCTTCAGTCGTCTCTGCTACACTCTCCTTTTTACAGACAGAGCTATACATTTTTGCACCACCTCTGGGATAACCTACTTGGATTCTGGGATTCTGCAAGCAAGATCAAAGATCTCATATCAGGCACCCTGAAACGAAGAACAAAAATTAGTGACCACCTGGGAAAAAGAATGAATTAACCTGCCTCTTGCCACATAGGAACAAGGACAAGGACAACTCGCTGGTTCAAAGCCAGGCTAATTCCATGCTCTCCAATGGACAAGGCAGGAATACTGTAGGAAAAGAAACGGAACAGATAATAAGCTGTATCATAAGCGATATCAAATAAGAGACCTCTCCTACTTTCTTTCTGCTGGAACTGGCAAGAATTTTGTGATTCACTTCAGTGAATAAACCCCGTGAAGGCTGAGCACTTCTGAAAACCGTGCTGCAATTCGGCACCTTCTTCCTTATTTAAATTTTGTTGGTGTTAGCTATTATCTACCAATGTTCACCACAACGAAACAAAGACATAAAATATGTATCACTATTTCTGTACACTTGAGGTAAAGCAGCATGTGTAACCTTTGGGATGAACATTATCACCTTGGACAGTATTTACGCCCATTACTGTTATTATTTATGCCTTTTTCTCTCTCTTTTTATATTACTCATAAATGATGATCAAAGGGCATCAGGCACCAACTTCCATATCCCTTCCTAGATGTATCATACACCCACAGAATCACAGAATCATAGAATCATGGAATCATAGAATCATGGAATCATGGAATCATGGAATCACAGAATCATAGAATATGTTGGGTGGAAGGGACCTCTAAAGGCCCTTTTTAAAAATGGGTGTGATATTTCTTTTCTTCCAGTCACAAGGAACTTCACCTGACTGCCAGGACTTTTCAAATCTTATGGAGAGTGACCTGGCAATTGCATCAGCCAGTTCCCTCAGGACTCTGGGATGCATCTCATCAGGTCCCATGGACTTGTGTGTGTTAAGGTTCCTCACAATCTGTCATGAACCTTGTCCTCATTTA
>VZZY01006432.1:375849-403538 GCA_013400335.1 Eurystomus gularis | reverse complement strand
GAGTCTGTTTCCGCACGTCAACTTTACGGTGAAGAATTCCACTGGCCTATTGTGCTTTAAAAGTACCAAAGATATTGGTGGAGAAACTGTCTGATAATGTGTCCACTGTAAAAAGACCTGGGCACAGGGGTCCCTTCCTTACTATGTTACTTGATCCTGTTGTCCTCTCCTCTTTTTAGGAAGAGGTGTGGTCTCATAGATACGGTTAAAAAGAAGAAAGCAACAGATGTATGTGTATGTCCATAATATATGCTATAGCCACTGCAGCAGTTTTCAAGTGTACTATTTCCTCTATTTCCTCAAAAATATTTTCTCACCATTTGGTCACACCACCTCACCCCATGGGTACATAACTGCCTTGTTCTCATCTGGGAGGGGTGAGGGAAAGCAGGGGCCCTGCTCCTGCCCATCCTTCTCTCTATCTCTCTCTTGCCTCCTAACAGCTAGCAGCTCCATGTTGCAGACATCTGTGGCCCCAGTACTCCCAGTCTGGGAAGAAGCTATTAGGACACTGTGACTAGATCTTAGGAAGAAGTTCTTCAGTATGAGGGTGGTGAGACTCTGAAATAGATTTCCTGGAGAGGTTGTGGATCCCCCCTCCCTGGAGGTGTTCAAGGCCAGGTTGGATGAGGCCTTGAGCAACCTATTCTAGTTGGGAGGCGTCCCTGCCCATGGCAGGGAGGTTGGACTAGACGATCTCTAGGGTCCCTTCCAACCCAAACCATTCTATGATTCTATGATTTTTCTTGCAGCTTTCAGTATGTTATGGGAAAGGTCCTGGCTACCTTCTGCTGAGGCAGCAGCTGGGGTTGGACTCTTAACTGTGACCAGGCATCACTAGCTCTGCCTGCAGCATCTCTCTCCTGGCTGCACCGCTACTCTTTCTCCTGCAGTTCAAATTAAAACAACCCCATACACTTATGCCCCTACACCTGCACTAGTCTGGCATCAGTAGCAGGGAGCTCAGTGTGGGCAGCGAAGCCCACTGGAGATGCGCAGTAGACAGTGCAGCAGTAGAGCTCCAATTGGTATGGTTGAGCTCTGGCAGCTTTGTGCCCCTGGCTAAAGCCCATTTCCATAGAGTTGTGCATGGGAGATGGGCCTGCCCTTGGCTGTGGCACTGCTCCCTTTGAGGGAAGGTGCTCACAGTCCTCAGGACCTTTGGCAACCTGCAGGTACCAAGATACTCTCTGACAGCACAGGAGTCTAGTCAACAGGACATCAGCCACTCATGGCAAGAGGATTGTGAAAGGCATTTATAAGCTGGACTGCAAGAAGGGGGCTTTGAACCTCTGGGCTGTGACAGCCCAAATAAGGGAGAAAAGGTGCAGAAAGGAGTTGCCATCTTCTCACCTACTTAGGGGTATGAATAGCTGAGCTGTTTTGGAGGTGAGCTGCTTTGGGTGTTGGGCTGTTCTTTGTTCCCAGGAATGCTGCACAGCTCCTTGGGAGAAATCCTCCCACCTCTGATTTTCACAGGGTTTTAAATTCATGGGTCAAACGATAATCAGGAAGACCAGATGCTTGTTTGACTTCCTTCATTTCCCCCCTCTTAGTAGCTGAGATGAGCCAGCGTGGGAGGCTGTAGCTGCTATTACAGCTGCTTTTTTTCTTCTTCTTCTTTTTCTTTTTGTAGTTGGTTCAAATTAAGGAGCCGGTTGACTTTTCCATTTGCAGGCTTCACCCCCTCCAGGCAAACGAAGAGAAACACAAGAGCTTGCTCTCCTTCCAGCTGACTGCACTGGTTCCTACCCACCCTGGGGCTTCTGTTCTGCATGGGCCAGACAGGAAGGGCCAGCAACCTGTCAGCAGAGGTCTGGTACTGCGCTGCAGATGTTCATCAGCACCAGATTGTATCTCATGTATGTTGGTCTACTCTAGACACGCTTTGTTACAGTTTATGCTAATTCTTAATATCTACACCATCTTCACACCTAGGCACAAGTAACTGAGGCCTGTGCTATGCTCAGGAGGGTTCAGTTAATTTTTAGATGAATGTGTCGAAACCCAGTAATGGACAGGCAACTTCACTGATACCACAGAATATAACTGTATACAACAGACTTGCTATATCCATCTGTACGGGTATAAATCTGGTAACTGGGTCATGGTGACAGTGCTTCCAATTTATGTGAGATCCAGCTGTGTGAATTCAAGGCCTTGCTGTAGGCACGTGTAAAGACCACCTAGGTAAGGGGGCATCTGGCTGTATGGAGCGGGAAGTCATAAATCATCAGATGCAAATGCTGGACACATTGCTCTCCTGGGTGTTGGCTGTTGAATCTACCTGGTCACAGCTTTGAGATCCAAATGTGCTCCTAATATGACATTTTTTTTTCACTGGTTCTTGGGAGTTTTTGAAGACTCCACCACAGCAAACTATCAACTACTCTATTGCTGATAAACCTTGAGGTATAAATAAATAAATCGAGGTATAAACCTCGATACCATTTGACTCCCTAGGCTTTATCTGCTATAGAAGCTTGTGCCTTAGATGTAATATAACTTATCAGTTTAAGTGTATTAGGCAACAGCCCTGGCATAGTAAATGCAGCTGATAACAGCAAAAAGGCACAAGCATATGCTTATGTTAAGTGTTGCAATAAGCAGGCAGAATTACCTTTTAAAGATACAAACCGTGTCTATAAAACAGCTGCCCACCCACCCTTTTGCGAGGAGACCAGGCTTTAGCTTGCAAACCATCAGGGGCATGAATTTTATCTTCTCTCAGCCCCCAGCACAATAGAACCCTATCAACGCTGCGGTTAGAAGAGCCTTCAAGCTGATTAGTCACACCACAACTTGGGTTTCTTCCACGTGAGCACTTAATTAGATTGAACTCTGCTAATTTAAGAGATAACAAGATAAGGTTAGCCCAGTGAAATGTGTGTGGTGGTTTTATCTTTTATCAGCGGTAGGCTTCCCTTGTCTTCTTCCTCTTACAAGTGTTTAACCTGCAATTCCCACAGGCTGTTATCAGCACTCACCTGAAAGAAAAGGAATGGGGAGGGGAGGTCCCTTTCTGCAGGGAGCAGGCAGCCCTGGAGAGGAGGAGGCCTTGCAGAATGGGCACGGAATGAGCACTTTGCGGGCCTGCAGAGGGTGGCAATGGCCATTGTTTTAAGCCAGGTAGGGGGGCTCATTGTAATGTAAATTGTGACCCCCATCTAGCTAGATCCAGTACTGCACTCCCTACAGACACAAGCAGAGAAATGTAACTTATACTCCCATAGAAAATGCAACTATTGTAAAACTATGATTAAGCTTGCCCTGTCTTAAATTATTCTAGTTTCAATGGAAGTGACCTTCCAGGAAAAACTATCCATCCATCCATCTATCCATCCATCCATCCATCCATCCATCCATCCATCCATCCATCCATCCACATATGCATGTATATAGCTTCAAAACAAATGTGCCTAACTTGAAGGTGATCTCTGTACAAGTTTCTCATAGCTGTGGAACCTGTTTGACTTGAAAGCTTTGCTGGTTTCAGAATTTCTAACTTCAGACACCTCCAAATAATGAATCGGACCTCAAAACTGTTATTTAGGCTCTCAAAAATATAAGGAGGTTTTGGGCTTATTTGTTCTTATTTCTTTAAGCCTTTGATACCACATTTCACACTCTTTATAGCGAAGACAAGGACAAAATGATTCAATGGGAGCTGAGACTCCCATCTAGTCAGTTATTTCCAGGAGCCAGAGACAAAATTGTAAAATAAAACCAAAAGAAAAAAGAGAGAGGTGTTATAAAACCATAGGCTGGAGACACCAGAGCTGTGTATTTTATAAATTACTAGAGATTTCCAAGGTAGGAGTAACTGTGCCTGCTTGTGTCCAAGTGTGTAGAAGCCTGCAGCTCTGACTCAACTGAGGGCACAGGAGCTGGCTGTAAAAGAACTCACTAACACTTGTTTGCAATGTTAGACCAGGACAAAGGCAGCTGCTATTCTAAGCCAGGGAAGTGCTGACCGCAGGATACCTGCTGTTATGTCTGAACGATCCTGGAAACAGCCCCTGAGATTTCCTCCAGAAGCTGGAGATGTGGAGATGCTCCCTGACGAGCAGCATCTCCTGGTTAATGACTTGTAATTGGGACTGCAGATCTGTTCTGTGCTGGTGCTGAGATGAATCACCCAGCACTCAAGAAATCAGGACAAACTATAAATGCTGTTGACTGCTGGTTATGATCTCATTGCATCTGCTCAGACCTTCAGGGGAGCTACAGTAGGAAGGACAGCGATTCCATAAGCTCCATTTGCATTTTAAAAGAGCCGCCTTCAACCTGCTCCATGGTTGGGAAGGCAGAAGGGAGAATAAGGATACAGGGCTTGGGCAATGCGGTTCCTGTGTCTACAACAATAAAGAGGGAATGAATCAGCATAGATGAGAGAAAAGCTATTCTTGCTCGGTTGTTCTTGCTATATTTAGTCTCATTAGTATTACTATTATTAGTATTAATAAGTTAATAGTGTTGTGTTATGTTATTATTACCATATGTGATAGTATAACACATATTATTACTGTTCTATTATATTTAGTTATTTATCCTGTTATTATGTTATTAGAGTCTATTATAAGGTATTGTTGTAATATAATTAGTATAATTACTATTACTATAATTAGTGTTATGCAGAACAACTATGTGCCCAAAAAAATTCTCCCCTCCTGGGAATGGCCACTTCAGGTCCAAGTATAGTGAGAAATGCATAAGATATGCAGTGGAAATGAATACTCTTCTGTCATGCACTATCTTGTAATAATAATTTGGGGCTTCAAACATGGAGCATAGCCTCCCTTAATCTTCTACTAAATAAACCCTAGAAACAAACAGTGTCACTCCAGAAGTCCTACAACTTGTGTATGAGGCATCTGTCCTGCGGAGAGGACAACGTTTTGAAAAGCTACCAGTGTGCCTTTATCACAAGCACCGTATTCAGCTGAACACTTGCCCTTTATTTTATTACAGTTTTGGAATTAGTTCAAAGCTAGCCTTTCCAGTCTCTCCTCATGCTGTGATTCATGCAGGTCTCCCAGCTCATTTAAAAACTAGTCCTATCTGAGGTCAATTGATCTCCAAAATTAGTCACCTGGCAAATGCTGGCACTTCAGCTGTTGTGCATGACCTTCTGCTGCCGATCACTGACAACATACGCAGCAAGTCCAAGCTCATTTTGTCATGCTAAAGTTCACTACTTACTTTATTCTGTCTTTCTAAGGTTAGAATATGAAAAAGACATGAATACTGTAATGATTCATTTTTCTCATATTAAGAGTTTCTTGAAGGTCTCTTCTTCACAGGCTTTTTCACATGTGGCAAACTGAGGCCTTGACTCACAAGCTGTCCACATATCACCAGCCAGTGTGCATGATCTTCAGATATGGTTCTCCCCTCTTAAAATCTAGGCATTGAACTCTATTTACATGTTTTTAAAAGGTTTTTACTTTAACCATCAGCAAATGCAGTGATTGGTCATCTAGTATCCACATTTTGGAGCTAACTTTAGCAAGTGGCAGTAACATGGGACAGATGATGTGTCTAACACGTTGCCATAATTGCATTTATCTAACAATGGTCAGAGAGCTCTAATTCTGTGCTCATTAATTCATTGGTAACTGAAGCTGTGCTGCCAGAAAGCATTCTCTTTTTCTGGCTACAGAGCAGTTGAAGGGAGATCACCAGGTCTGTGTTTGGCACTGGGGTATTGTAGTTCAGGAGAAAGAAGGCAATGCTGTAAACTGGCAGTGCTGGCCAAAGTGATTACTCCTCCTGTTCATCTCTTTCTGCACTGAATGGCATCACCACAGGCGCAGCAGCCAGGGAGCAGCAAGAGACAGCCAGAACCTCTCTGTATGTGAAGCAACATGCCACACCAAGAGTAAATATTTGTCATATCCTACAGGTCCTACTAGGCTGCAGGTGAGAAGCAAATGAGTCCGATTTCAGGTAACAAAGATATTAGAACCACAGCTAGTCTTTCCATATATTTGTGTATCACATCCCCAGTGTAATTTTTGTAGCGGTTTCCAGCACGTTCCCCTGAAACATGAGAATGAGGATCAATAAGTATTAAATATTAACATAGGAGCTAGGTACTAATGTCTGACCTTATCACTAGTTTAAAATTGGATGTTTAATAAACATCATGAGACAGGGAAATCTCTCCTAATAGCATCATGAATCTTTAAAGTGTGGCTTCCCCTTGCTCTATTTCCTGCAATGAGCTCTCACCATGGCCTCTGCAGATATTTCTCTAAAGCCTGAACTTCCTGCCAGGTCTCACTAATCTTTTCAATATTGTTTGTAGCACAGTTTTCTTTGGGTCCTCCTTGCTGCCTCTTTATTTCTTCTCTTTCTTCTCCTCTTCTCTTTTCCAGTCTGTCTCTCCTGCTCTTTTCCTCAGAAATCTTTGCCCATCCTCACTCAGGCTATCTATTTATCTCCTGGTCCACACTCAAGGAGCAAGTTGGTACTGAGCTTGGTCACTGCTGTGTGCTCTACATGTCCACATTGCTCACTGTAGGATACCTGTAGCTCGGTTCCCTATGGCCACACTTATGAAGGCAACCCAACTGTGGGCTGCCTACATGTGCAATGGTCCTTCTGATATGCAACACCAACCCTTTTCTTAAAGAGACTTCAAAACTTGTCTACCAGATGCTGGGCTCAGAATGGCGTTGCAAAAGATCAGGTGAGGAGGAAATTTGTTGGACACAGTAGTTACATCATCAAGACAAAACCAGCAGTTTCGGAGGCAGGGAGCATGATTGTCTGCACCATTATACCGGGCGCATGGTGCAGGCATGGTTTGGCCCAGGCCAGTTTGTGCTATCCCAAGCGGTTCCTGAGAGCAGATCAGGAACTGACGTACATCCCCGGCAGGCAGTTTCTCTGTGGCCATGCTGATCTGGATAAGACTGGGATAAGAAACTTTAATAGCTTGGAGGCAAGTCACCCTGCACAGCTAGCCTCTGTGTGAAGAGACAGTTCCAGGCGTGTTTGATTTACTAGTACAGATGTAACCAGCGTTCCCAACCTAAGACACCCTTCAGATGGGTATGCACTTAGCTTTTGCAAAAATATTCTTTTCTTCACCCCCCCTCCTCTCTAGGCTGGGCCTGTGTTACCCCCTAAGTAATAGGTTTGTCTCCAAAGAGCATGGACAGGAGCTGAGCTTGGGCTCAAATGCCAGCCTGGGACTACTGCAGAGTCCAGTGTGGCTCTTTCTACCTTCTCCTTCCTTTGAATATTCCCTCTATGTTCTCTTTCTGACAATGGTCTGCAAGTTACACTACCAAGTTAATATTGAAGTAGAAGAAGACAGATGTGGTGAGACATGGTTCTGGTGAAGACAGTATGATGGGCAGCAACAGCACCATTTTTCTGTAAACCTGAATGGATGGCAAAGGGTCAGTACATAACGAGAGGCATCCATGACCAGAAGTGTGTGGGCCCTACTACATGAAAATGTGGAAGTGCCAACTGCTACTAATACAGTTACGGGGGTAGATCAGCTCTCGAAACTACTGTAATGGAGAGTTATGCAATAAATTGACATGCCTGAGGGATGGGATGCCATTCAGAAAGACCTGAACAAGCTCAAGATGTGGGCCCATGTGAACCTCATGAGGTTCAACGAGGCCAGGTGTAAACCTGGGTTGGGGCAATCCCTCCTATCAATAAAGGCTGGGGGATAAAGTGATTAAGAACAGCCCTGTGGAGAATAACTTGGGGGTACTGGTGGATGAACAGCTGGACGTGAGATGGCAACGTGCAACTCACAGCCCAGAAGGCTAACCATATCCTGGGCTGCATCAAAAGAAGTGTGGCCAGCAGGTCATGGGAAGTGATTCTGCCCCTCTACTCCACTCTGGTGGGACCCCACCTGGAGTACTGCATCCAGCTCTGGAGTCCTCAGCATAGGAAAGACATGGACCTGTTGNTAATGGTTTTAAACTAAAAGAGGGTAGATTCAGACTAGATATAAGGAAGAAATTTTTTATGATGAGGGTGGTGAAACACTGAAACAGGTTGCCCAGAGAGGTGGTAGAAGCCCCATCCCTGGAAACATTCAAGGTTGTGTTGGTTGGACAGGGCTCTGAGCAACCTGATCTAGTTGAAGATGTCCCTGCTCTCTGCAGGGGGAGTGGTCTAGATGACTTTTAAAGATTCCTTCCAACTCAGATTATTCCCACATAATTCTATTATTCTATGAAATGAGAAATGCCATTGCATGAATAAGGTCTGTGACCTCCTCATGAGGTTATGGTGTTGCTTGTGTGAAATAGCTTGTTGAAACTATATTTTGATGACGTCTGTACAAAACCTTGATCTTCATTGATAAAAACTGGTACTTTCCACCAAAGCCTAGAGTTAGTCCTGTTGTGGATTAAATAATATTAATGCACCTTGCCTGGAACATGCATGAATTCTCATTTCTTTCCCCTAATGACTGACTTTCCCAGCATAGCGAACAATGTGGGATGAGGAGTACCAGCTAATTGTGTCTTATACTAAGAGAACTTGTTTACCTTTTCTTAATTTGGATGATGAAAGTTTTTCTTAGAGATTTTACTGAAATCTTGATAGGAAATAATTGCTTGGGATGACTATAGGATGACAGTGGAGATGTAAATGCTCAGTGCTAAATGGAAGGATTGAGGTGAGGCTTAGTGTGCATGGCTTATGTCATAACATGGGCTCAACCATAAACAGTTTTCCCTTTAGGTTTCCAACTCATCTTCATAGCCTTGGGTTACTAGGACACCACATGGGAGCCCAGTTACAGCCTTGCTTAGTCAGTCTCTTTACAGCTTCTCTCAAAAATACCAGCTTCTCTAGTTGGGATCATGGAGCTCTCTGCACCTCATACTTTTCTGAGGCTCTCTGAGTGGCTCCAGGTAGAAACACAAAGCAGAAATACAGGGCAAGGGAGAAGATGAGGTCCAGTGTGCTCATAAACACTCCTTAAAATCTAGGCTAGTGCAAGTCCACCTGGCCTTCTATCTCAAAAATACTCTGAAAATAGTTCTAAAAACACCCCATGCAGTTGCTGTGGGATAAACTGGAGTTAAAAGTTCCATGGTTTTCTTATAAATGGATGCAACATTAATGAGATGAGCACCAATCCACTGAAAGAAAGTCCCTTCTTTACTCCTAAGGTTGAATAAAGAAAGACCGTTCATGCATGCTACTAGTCAAAACAGAACTGTACATAAACTGTGGAGCTTGAGTAAGGGAAATGAGATCAGTAGCAGTTGTCAGATATGAGTCATCCCTTCACAGTTTTATGGACCCTGGGAGTGAGCAGCATGTTCCAAGCAATATGCTTACTGGAGTAAAAAATTCAGTCACCACAACCTATTTACATCAAACAATATTATTGTGGCTACAGCCTCCAGGGAAAAACTGAGCTGAATCCAAAAAGGAACTTTTGATGGCAAATAGAGGTAAATAGAAAGACTGGGAAGAAAATAATTTAATGAATATGGTTTATTTCAATAGTTATAGAATAAACCTTGCTCCAGTATGCATTCAGAGTAACTGAAAGCAAAATCTGACTCTCCCCTGTTTAAAATATGAGGTGGGTAATATTTAATTTAAACAAAAAATACTTATTATTAGAGGCTGTAAGGTTGCATGCAATTCTGTCACTTCTAGATGGCTGGCTTCTTTAGTGAGATCCAGAGTGCAGAGCTAAGCACCCAAGCTTCCTTTGTGGTGTACCAGGAAAGAAGTAGAGGGATGCAGAAAGATGAAGGAACTTGCATACTCATTTGAGGGGTTTTTTGTCAGCTGCAGTTTATTATGAAGCTGCAGCTTCATTGTTCTTACGCAACACACAGGACAAACTTTGCTTCATTTAGTCTCAATTTAATCTATTTCAAGCAGTCTTTCACCTTGTCTACATCAGCGTTTTAGCAGAGGAATGTGCTTTTGAAACAAATTGTCCAGTTGTCGCTCCTTACAGCATGTGGTGTAGCACCCTTGGAGGCTGGAAGCTAGACTCCTTTCAGATTAAATTAAACCATAAGATGTGCTCAAACCACAAGTACATGTTCAGTCCATTGGGCCATCTTAAGTAACACTCCTAGAAGGCACCTAATGCAGCTATCAGGTTTTCAGCATGGACTGTTTCACTCTGCCGATCCGCTCCCTTTATGCTGCGTTACTCGTGATGTAGGCAGAGCCCTTTTCTCAGGTCACTGCAGGCTGCTTGGACTGAAATTTATTTCTGCTTCCTATTTACCATTGGCCTACAGCTAGCTCTCACCTTCACCAGCATTCAACTGCTCCTTCATAAATCATTAAATGGCAGCACACACACACACACAAAATCTATCTCTGTAAAGTGCAAATCAAGTTATTAGCAGACAGCTGAAAGTGAATAACATGTCTCTTGGCTATGGAAAAGACAGTGAAAATCAGCACGTTATTGATTGGTAAGAAAAACATCTTAAGTTTAATATGTGTCTGCTTTGCTTCCCCTTAGGTGCATAATCACTGACACTTTGAACTCTCCCAGCAATCTGCTAACACAGGAGTACAGGGGAGAACAGATTTCTGGCAAATCCCAACTATCTTGCATCAGCACAGTCAGGCCATTATTGGATACCATGTATGATCAGCAATGTCAATACTCCACACAGCCAAATGTCTTTGTTTAGCTCAGAGAATCAGAGCTACGCAGACAGTTTGGGCCTCAGAGCGCTCCTATTGCTCAGGTTGGCAGGTCCTCCTCTTCTCCCTGGCCCAGCTCCTATTTTCTGCATGAAGAAATGTGCTTGGTGAGAAGGAGCAGGGTTGCCTTTGTACAGAGCCCATCCTGGGGACATGCTCGGTGTGCTCACAGCAGATGGTGTCCCTTGCACAGGTATGGGTGTGAAGAACCTGGTTTCTCAAACTCAGGCACTTGGGCATTAGGTAGGTGCCGAGTTGCTCTCCACTGTCAAGGCAGAGCTACACCATGGCATGTTCTGATTAGGTGTTTGTGACAGGATAAAGTAGGAAAGAAAATGGAAGCAGCTCCTGAAATTAAGAATTTCCTGGCTTAGGTGGAGCTACCAATATGGGTATGGTTGCAACGAATATAATTTCAAGGCACCTGAAGTTTCAAAACGGAAACCTCTTTGAACTCACTGCACGTTAAGAACAATGTAGGAGGAAATACAGAATAATTAGTGTGTAGCAATACATACTTCTGCTTATTTCACAATCATTTTCCACTATAAACTTTCTCCTGAGTCTTGTTGGATCTGGCCCTTAGTCATCATTCACACAAGTGATTAAAAGTGTATCTTACAGCTCTAACAGGGGCTATTTCAATCTGAAATCAAATAGCCTTCTATAGACAAGAGGCAGAGACCTTACTAAGAACAGTGGTTAGTGGATAATCTGTGTAAGGTTCCTCCAAGTTAAATGGAAAGAGACGAACAGCCTCTGAAGGCGTGGTAGCTAAAAAGAGAAGGAACTTACATAATACATGGCATAAAAGAATACTAGGAACTACAGCCCAGCCTGATGGAATGGGTTGCAAATGCTGAGGAAAGCAGGTTGGCTGTTGGAAGGATATTAGAGGCTGGAAGCCAGGGAAAATAAGGAAAAGTAATGGAGAAATTTGCCCTGGGACAGGTCTCCTGGAGACAAAAAATTTGGGCAAGTAGAACAGAGAGGGAAAGCAGTCTTGGAAAGAGTGAGCAACACAACTGCGGTGTTCATTTGCAGGTTGTTTTAGGGACATCGGCGTGCATGCGCTTCCCTGTAAACAACCAGGAACTAACAACCAAGAATAACCTTACTCACATAATTATTTTCTCCTCTTGCTAGAAATAAACCCATAGTGCCATTGAGTATTGGCTGACTGAAACAAAATAGTCATATAATAGGAGCATGTAGGAAAGCTGGCTCCTGCTGCATGGGTCCCATAGCAGACATATCTGGGAAGTCACAAATCCACCTCTAAGCAGTATCTTAGCTGTGGAACTGGTGGCTTCTGATTGCATATCCAGGTCCAGGTTTGTCTTCAGTGAGCAGGAAGCAGACAAGCAGAAAGATGTGAGACAGCTGTACTGAAGTTACGCAGTCAACTACCAAGCACATTGCCCATTGCTTCTCCTGAAATCTGCTACCTTGCAAACCAACTGTGTGTTTTTACAGGGTGTCACTGATCTCAGTGAAGATCTCTGGTTTAAAGCTTTGGATTGAAGCCAATACGGAAACTTTCTGTGACAAAGATCCTCCCTGTAGCTTCTTGCAAATGACCTACTGCCCTGGGCAGGCAGGATGCTGGAGGTGTAGTCCTTCTAAATGTTGCTTTCAGCAAACCGTGGGAGATACACAGAATTTCCTGTTGAAAGTTGAGTTTGTTTGGGTTGGTTTGTTAGGGTGCATGGCATTTAACATATTTCACAACCGCCTTTTACAACAGAAGGGTGGGAATAGAAATCTAGCTAATTTAGGAGTAGTGCTGTATTTGTGCAGGGACTTATATGACGTAATTGCTATGATAGCAGAAGGCTGGACTCAGGCTGTTTTAGCACCCTCATGATCCTCCTGCTGCAGTGCCTTTGAGGCTAGGCTTTCTGACTGTCCACATGGTCTTGACCTTTAAGATCATTTGAAGGTCACTATTTTTAGGTGCCACAATACATCTATCACTCTTCATCGCACCACCAGGAAGTTGGGCTCTCACCCAGACAGGCTTACTTCGCTAGCAACAGGATACGTGAACAATATGGTACAATCCTGAAGGGGGTTTCCTGCACATCTCAGGAGAACCTCACACTGAAGTCATCACAGAAAAGCTGTAAGATGTGGTCCCCCCCTGAAGTTTACCTCAGTCCTGTGCACTGAGAAGCAGAAAACTGTCCAGTGAGCAGCACACTGCAGCTCATCCTCCATGGCTATCAAACACTACATGCCTTTCCTTGTTTAAACATTCTAACATTGATAACTGAGCTCCAAAATACTGATTCCCTGACAGATGGTTGCTAGACAGATTTGGGCTGCTTTAGTGCTTGGTGTTGACACCGACCAGCTAGTTCCCCTAGATGAGGTGCACTGTGTGCTTACATAGGCTTAACACCATTTTGTTCCTCTGCATCTGCCATACACATTGAGGGTTGTGCCTGCTCAGCTGTTTCCCCCGCTGTCTCTTCCCACTCCCCACCCAGCACGGGCAGCAGGCCTGGCCTGCCCCGTGTTTCTGTGGAGGCACCAGCAGAGCTGTAAACTAGCATTCCCAAGGGCACTGTGCAAAGGCAAAAGACATCTCAGCAGAAGGGCTCTTTACTTGCCTACAAATCCTTTGCTGTGGTATGTGAAGCCTAGCTACTCCCACTGCTCCAGCACATGCATTTAGCCCATGGCTCCATCCCCACCAGCCCCAAGCTGTGATGCTGGATGGGCCCCACGCCACTCACGTGGAGCTGTGTGGCTCCCAGGCTGGGCATTCCCCAGCTGCGGCTGTGAGCACACGTCAGAAACACAGTTCAGGGCAGGTTGTGTTAGGATCACAAGGTCGTGTTTTAGGGACAAACAAAACAGGATGCTTCAGGGTCCACGACCAGCCGTGCCCCATCCACTCAGCAGTCCCTGCCTCCCACCAGGGGCCATTTTTGGCTACCGCTCAGCCTTACTCCTTGCAAAGTCTCAGTCCCCTGAGCCTTCACTGAGTCTTCATTTCTGCATAGTCAGCTTTTGAAAGCAGGTTGCAAGGCTGGTACTGCATCCTTTCGGGTGGGCTGTACCACATGCCTGAGAGAAGATCTTGTCCCATATGGTGAATCTGGAGCTTTCTGATCTGTACAGACTCTAATTTAGGCTGCACCTCTGAGGCAGATGCCCTCTCTAGTAGGTCAACACACATGCATTCAGGTTTTAGGGTCACTGTGCTGGGCGGCTGCTACTGCAGCCATACTGAGCCATACTGGCTCCTTGCCAGTATGGAGGACCTCCTTTTTCCCCTGTATTGCTATAAAGAGTTAATGGATATTGCCCACCCTTGTATCACTTCATGGGTATGGTCAGTGTTAGAGGAGATGATACTAAAAAGGCCTTGCAGGGCAGTTTGCAAAGACTTACAAGAAATGTGTCATGCTGAAGAGCATGGGATGTGCCCAGGATCTGCAGTGAGTGCCCAAGTTTAGTGCTTCTTCATGCAGCACCCAAAGGGGCACCCTCAGGTTTGACCTAGCAGAGCACTATAGATATTCCTCACACTATTTATCAGCAAGAAGACTCCTGAGGTGCACTTTCATTTGGTGTGCCAACTTATTGCTCTGCAGAACTATCAAGATCCTGGCACTCAGAAAACATGAAGACAGTTAAAGCTCCAATTAAAAATACCGGCCAAAGTTATACATAGTCACATAGCTCAGGTTGTTTCAGGGGTGACGACACAAATTGTAGCCCAGGTAATAGCTCTCTTGACAAGACCCAGAAAATAAATTTTAGTTTCAGATTCAGCAAACTGTTACTGACATAATTCAGTTGAAATATAACATGGTCTAAAGGAATATCACTGCCTGTTCCCTTTCAGCACAACACTAAATGGAATCCCTGTCATGTGGCCAGGGGTGAGTTATCTTGGGCAAACCCCAACTGTTTCAAAGAGAATTAAAAACCATGCCCATGTGGTATAACACCTTTCAGTGAGATAAATCAGAGAAGTCTTACCTGGGTCGACTTCAGGGTAGTCCTTCTCAAGGCCAGGTGTTCGTTACCCCATAGTCGTCTCCAAGGCAGGTATTGCCAGACTTTTTTCCTGTCAACTGTATTCATGTAGTTACAGCCCTAAAAGCCAGACTCCTCTCAGGTGTGTATTAGCTGGGTCAAGGATAGACCTTGCCATGGTGATCTTAAACTTTGTGCTTTTCTTGCCCAGATAACACAAGTCCAACAGGGAAGAGTAACAAACACACGTCTGCTGGAAGTGGGATGGGCTCTTACACCAGTGGCACAACACAGTCCAGACCTGCTCACCATCTGGAGGGGGGACAGATGAAATGGGGGTTGGCAAGGAGGGAGGACACACGCATTCAGGTAGGATGTTCCTCTTTCACATAAATGAGTTCTGTGGAAACAGATCTGTTTGAGCATAGCTGTTGGAGGTCCTGGTTCTTACAGGGTCCTCTATGGAGATCCACTGACCCTTCAGATTGTGCCCACAAGGACAGTGATAGAGTTCATTGCTCCATAAAGATCTCTGGTATGTGCAGCAATAAATCTTCTGTTTATTACATAGATGAAGACCATTTTTAACACCCTGCTTAATGGTACATTTATGGCAAAAAGAATGATTGTGGCAGAGGATACAAAATGCTATACTTAGTGACAGACTTGCTGGTCAGTTGGAGGTGTCTGGGTAATTAAACTGTCACCTTTAGGCTCTCATCCCTCAGGAAAATGGGCAGTTGTATCAAGCCTGCAGACAAGTGGTGAGAAGGCTGGGTCTTGGCAGGCAGGCCTGGGGGAAGAATTCTTCCAGCAGCTTCACATCTCTGGCTTAGAAATGAGGGGAGAAGGAGAGGGGAAATTCTGCTCATCCTACCAGAAAGAGGTGGCACCATGGCTGTGACACCATTTGCTTCAAAAAGGGATAGAAAGCAAAGCCATAGGGACCGAGGCTGTGGATGCGACTCCATCACTGTTGGTGATTGCAATGTCACAGTTTTACCAGAAAGAGATACAGGCTTTACCTGAAATCCACAGAAGCCACAAATTATTATTGGCTGCACTGTAAGAAATTCGCCTCTTGAGCAGTAGGTTGATGCACTGAGTAAGGACAGAAAAAGGAACTGTGTGTTGCAGGTAATGCTGAAATTCCAAGTAATAAACAACAGGAGGCTTAAAGTGCATTTTCCCTGAAAAAGAAATATCTCAATTCTCAGTTTCATAGTTAGCCGGTACAAGTGACAATAGTGACGTGAGGAACAGACTGAATATTAATGGAACACAACTAGCAGCAACATTTGAAATTCTTTATAAAAATGGAAACAGGAAGTACAGAAGGTCAAAGAAAAAAGCTCAGGACTCTTCTGATGATGTATTGCTGCTATGCGAAATGGGCTTTAGCCACAAAGACTGTCAAGCATGTAATGCACAGGCAAGCCTTCTGTTGAACTGTCAGCTGAAACAAAGGTCTTATTTAGGCACAAAGAATATCTGTCAAAATGAGTGTCTACATTTTTACCTATCTTTCTGGGCATTGTTAATGGCTTAAATTCCTAAACATAGGCCAAGAGTCCATGTATGTCACAAGGAAAACTGCATTCACTAGACAGAAAAATGAAGCATCAGTTTGGCAAACCTCCAAGGCATGAGAGAGAAGATACCTTCTCCTCATGTAACTGTAGAGGTAACCCACTGACTAAGTAACCTAGCTAGTAGTTCAGCTACCACAGAAGAAGTTCTTCACTATGAGGGCGGTGGGACACTGGAACAAGTTGCCCAGGGAAGTTGTGGACGCTCCATCCCTGGATGTGTTCAAGACCAGGCTGGATGGGGCCTTGAGCAACCTGGTCTAGTGGAAGGTGTCCCTGCCCATGGCAGGGGGTTGGAACTGGATGATCTTTAAGGTTCATTCCAACCCAAACCACTCTATGATTCTATGATACGCAGCTATTACAGTTGTGAAAGTACGTTGCAGGAATTCTGATCAGCAAGCTCTAAGCAAAGAATCATTTTAGGGTTGTCCTCCCTGCTCCCAAGCGGTGTGCCTAGACCCACTTAAAGCGCTGCAGCTCTGGCCAAGCTGTGTAGGAACCTTCTCTGTGGCCACTCTTCCTCTGCTCACCTGTAGCAGGACCTAGGGGCTCGTGCCTGCATCTCCAAGGCATAACTCTCACTTGGGAAATATTAACGGACTTAAAATGTTAAAACAGAGTAGAAGGAAAGGCAGGTCATCTAGCACTGTCTTCACCTACAGTCCAAAAGCTGTCAAACCTGACAATCTTTAAAACCCAAGAGGGATGAAAAACACAAGCATTGAATAATAGTATATTTTCAAAACATTCTGATATGTGTTCAATAAACGTCAGCTGCACAATGGAGAGGCACAGTGCTATGTATTTGTAGCCAGACTTGGAAGTGAAGTAAAATCTAATCATTGTTACTCCAGAGAGGGGAGTTTTACCGACACACTCCCTTTATTTTACCACAAGGACTGAAGAATGGAGTGGTAATCGAGGACTGCCCAGGAAACCCCCCAGACACAGTACAAGTGAAACATATTCTTTGAGCACAGCATTTCAACTGATATTTAATCTCTTTTTTTTTGGTTTTAAACTGCCAGCGAAGAAACGTGCAGCTGGGCTCTGAGAACCAAAGTTCGAGAAGAACTTTGTAACAATAACGTGATGATAAACAGAGTAGAAATGGGCAATAAATCACAATGGATTAACAGCAAGAATAATGCCTGGGACCTAGCGATTATCAAATCATGTAAAGTCCTTTGCTGTGAAGCAATTACCTTCCATAGTATTTCCGATTACCACAGTAAATGGCCAGCTCTATTGATTCAAGATACGTCTATAATGTTGAAAGCTGGAAGAAGTGTTGCCATGTCCTGGGAATGTGAATTCTGTTAATGCATTACCAGCAAATACTGCTGCGGAATATGGGACAAAGCAACAAGAACACTGACAAATGTCAGGGCCGGGGTTACTACGACACTGTTACATTGTACGACAATGCTGAGGAATATGCTGACCACGCTATTTAATTTATTTCCTGTTGTTCTCTTAGCTTTGGTCTTAGACTCACTATTGTCTTTAGCTGAATGATTTGAAATTGTTCTCTTTTAGGTATAAATTTTAGAGGGCAATCTCTGCACTTCTGTATTTGTGAAATGCTAATCTGTGCTGAAAAGATGAGTTCTTCCTTGTAAAAAGTTGCTATTAAGCAACTGTCTGAAAAAGGGGAAAAAAAACATGAATAAACACAAAGCATGATTTACTATCACCCATGAAAAATTTGCCAAGTTGCCAGATTGTGTGAGAGTATTTAAAAACAAAAGGGGGAAAAGGATGCTTTATGGTTAAGTGCAAAGAGATGAATCTTAATGTGCTCACCTGGCCTGCTCTTCTTCCCTTCAGTACAATATCTGCTGTAATGAACAGCAAGAATTTGCAGAGAATCTGCAGGCATTCTGCTAAATGCAGCAAGATTTGTCTGAAGTCTGGGTCTACCATTGACACATTTATCCCTGTTATGGTACTGATGGGGATGTGGACAAATAGTACACCCAATAAATGTAGCAAGGCTGGGGTCACGTGTCATTTGTGGGGTTATATTAGCCAAAAAAGTACTTTGATTGGTGCAACTCATTTTGTTTGGAAAACTAGTAGCAGCTATGCTAATGAGATGATAACTCCTTGTCTAATCCCCTGCTTTCATGAAAAGGGATACGCTAGCTTAGATAAAGTAACAGTATTAGCTCAGCAAACTTTTTAAAATGTAGAAGCCAAAGTAAGGCCTGAATAAAACTGAAAGCCCATGATACATCCTGGAAGCTGGACCTGTGAGGTAGGACTGGAGATAATTTAGCTTGAACCTCTTTAAAATTAATCACAGTAGCTCAAGTCGTCTGGTGCTGAGTCTCCTCTCCCTCAGCTCAAACTCTCTGGCAACCAGGGCGCTGTGGTATCAGGCCAGCCTGGGATCCTGCTTAAGAAGAGTATTTCTAGCGAACAAAGCATGCATAAACCCAGCTTCAAGCTGCTTAGCACTTATTCACCATTTGTACTGGTCAGTAAGGGAACGTGGTTGTACGTGAGCTCTCAAAGGCCCAGTTTAGACCCAGACAGAAAGTGTGGAATTTGTCCCCTTGTTTTCAGTCATATAAAATGAAATGCACCGGACGTCCATTTCAGTCACCGGACCACAGAGCAGCAGCTAGAGAAGTCTGAATGAAAAGCCAAATTGGCAAGGCTTTCTAATAAAAATGTTATTGTGCCCATGCTGCTGCAGCACTTTAGGCACCTGAAAGCCACAAAGTCAAAGCCATTAAAATATTGCACAAGCAAACAGAAGATAAAACTTGCACAGGCAAATACAGTTAAAGCATTGTGCCAAGCCAAAGGCCTCTGCAAACACAGACTTCTGAGAGGATTTACGCAGCTTTGGAAAACTGGAAGTGGTGAGGAGGTTCTCATGGCACTCGCAGCTCAAATCCAACTACATCTCTCACTTCTTGGAAGCCCAGTGGCCTGGCAAGTCAAACTTTAAACTACATCCCACATCAAAAATGGTCTTCTTAAAACCTGAATACACTGTGCCTTAACAAGGTAGGGACTACAGCTTATCTTTAATCTTCGCCCCTGATTTCTGCAGGGTTCCTGCTGCTCTGGGTTCATCCTTTTCAAGGCTTCTCTGTCCACAAACACCAGCTTTGAAATGGAGCACAGGAGAGATGGGGAGGGAAAAGCAGGTAGAAATGTGCCTGGCAGCACGTAGAGCTAGAAACTAAGTGAGCTGCCTGCAACACAGCATGGTGAAGCTTCAGCTCTGTTCTGACATCACCTGCAGGGTGAAACCACATGCAACCAAGTTACTGGGAAGCTGGGCAGCAGGCACTGACTATGTTTCTATTACACCCTGAATTTTGCTGTACAGCTGGAACTCTTTAGAGCTTGGGCACCAAAGGGAACTGATATAATGTCTCAAGTATAGACTAGATCTACAGACATACAAAGGAAAGCAATTTAAGTTAGTGCTTAAAGGTACAGATGGAAATCCTGCTGACAGAGTTGTGCACATTCCTCTCCAGTGCTGGATATCATCAAGACACCCAGTACCTTTCCATTGCTCGTTCAATCTTAACTGAAGCTCCTTCGTGCTCACCAGGTGTGGTCTTCAGTTGTATCATCTCATAACTGTGCAGGATGTGATGATCTACTCCAGCGATTAATTAGAGCTTGTGAGGAGGCTGTGGTCTGTTCTCTGAGACCTTTGCTTTAAATATTGCAAAAGTTTAGTTTTAAGCCACATGGAAGAGAAAGGGCCTCACTTTACACTCCAGGGAAGGATAGAGAGTCAGGCTCCACATTCTACTGGGAAACAGGAAATAAACAAAAAATTAATAATGGGATAGATACCAAGGCCATGCTAAACATGATATGTGAAGCACGGGTTGATCAGCAGCACTGTGTCAGCATAGCTATGGCTGAAAGTGTAAAGCAAGAGCAGCCCCAAACTGCATATTAATTTACATACTTGCATCTGAAAAACCTCAGTGTGGACTTAGCAAGGGTAAAGAAAGTTATCTTGTAGTATCGTTAAATAGGGAAAGTGGTATTAGCTGTACTAATGAAATAGCGCTTTTGATAATTTAAGCTGCATCTTTACTAATCCTGCCCAGAGTTGCTAAGGGCTTTTTTTCTCAAAGAAATAACACTGTGCATTTAGAAAAACAAACAAACAAACAAACAAAAAAAACAACCCAAGGAAAGGGTGTTGTTAAGAAGAAAAATATTTGGAGTAGAGATACTGCTGATGAAAGAAAGGAACAATTCCAACAATGGAGAAGAGATAGAAAGGAGCAGTGTTCTTACATTTCTTTAGCAACCTCTTCTGAGGTGTGCAGACCATCCTCTGGGAAGGTGTTCGTGATACTCTGCTCTGTCATCCTCTATCAGACTTCAGAACAGTACTCCCCACATCTCTCAGGCATGCTCCGCTGCCTTAATTTTGATGGGATGAATGGCCAACAGCATCCAAGGTGGAAACAAGAGCCTGTTACGGTTGAATGTGTTTACTGGGGATTGAGAATACAGAGAGCCCACTTATTCCTAGAGTGATAACTGTCATTATAAACCTTCAATCTGTTATTAAAAACCCTGTACAAAAAGAAAAGGCAGCTAGAATGGATAATCTGAAGTATTTACTAGCACTTTAATTTGAACAAAATCTCATATAATTTCTTCCAAACTGCAAACAATATTAAAACCTCCTTTGGCATGACCTTTAGGGTGGTTAATGATGGGAATGAGTATTCCTTTGGGCTCCAGAAGGAGGAAAAGGGTAAATAAAAAACATCTAGGGCTCCACTGCTGTAGCTAACATGCAGTTCTGTTTCCATTAAGAACAAATAGGCAGTCAAGACAAAGACGTGGAAGGAGGACAGATGATGGAGGAGGTATTGATGCATGGAGTTGCAGCAGTAATGATGTCGGAGCTGTAGTACTTTGGAAATATAATAGGGGCAATATCTGGGGGATAGAGTGATTATTCTGAAGCATGAGGTCGCTTATTCTTCCAGTTATTTCAAATGCCCTAATAAAAGCAACAACTTTCTATGAGCCTTTGCATACTGTCAGGTCTACGGTGAAAGAGAGTAAACAAGGAACCGCAGCGACATCAGCTACAGCCTGGTGCTTGTGCTCCCCCTCCTTACATCTGCCCATTTAATTTATTTATGCATTTGAACTTGCTACATTGCCCCGTCCTGTCTCCTGGCAGGGCTCTCTCTCCCTCCGCGCTGCCTGTCGCTGCCTGCCCCTGCCTGGCCTGGCAGGGCTGGGACGGGGTCCCAGGGCTCCCCAACCCTGCTGCCCCCGCTTCTGGGGCTGGGCAAGGCTGGGCAAGTTTTACACTCTGATGGCTTTTTTCTCTGTACCTATTCTGCCGTAGCATTCTGGAACATAACAAAACAACTTCCTTCTTTCCTGCCCCGCCACAGCATGTATTACCAACAGTTTAAAATCATCCTTTTGATTTCTTTTACCTGTTTTACAAAACAGAAATTCTTACCCATGCAATGCAAACAATTTAATTTGAACAATTAAGGAAAGACAACTTAACTGCAACCTACTGCCATAATTTTAAGTCTTTCTCCCAGGAAGCACTCTGGGGAAGAGGTGGCAGCTGGAGCCAGTGATGACTGGGTTTACTCTTCCAAAAAGGGCTGATCTCTGCTTGAGTCAAAGCTGAAACTGCTAAAAAGACATTCTCACTAAGGCCTGATGAAAAAGGTTAGAATGTTGTTCTCTGAAAAAGGAAAATATCATTCTCTATAATGGCAGAGCCAGTGAGTTTTTATTGCCCTTGAAAATCATTCAGCACTAGGAATATGCATTGGAAGTGTTATATCATAGATCTGTAACACATATTTAAATTGTATATTTTCCTTCTTTATTTCATGAAACATGCTTATTTTTATTATTTTCAATAGATTCCTCTGTTGGAAAAGTGTAATTTTCAAACAGAATTGGCAAACACTTTAGTTTTAAGTTCAAATAACCTATGGCTGAATCCCCAAACCCATTGTTCTCAAAATCAGCACATAGATTTTGAGGCATAAAAGCAGATATTGAGTCTTTCTCTGACTGTAGAAATTAAATTTTTTAACCTTAGTGCCTGAGACTTCCCATTTTCAGGCTTTCTCAAATGTGAAGGAGAATTTTATGTAAAATCTTATAGTAAAGCAAAGGTTTAGATTCCTCACAACTACAAAATTCCTGGAAGCTTTAAAGAAGACACTAGACACGCTCTATAGAATTTTTAAAACGCAAAACAAATCTCATTGGATTGCACGAGTTACTTAAAGCAAAACATAGCTGTATCTACATCTGTTCTTCTGGAAAAAAAATATTATGGACCTGGAAAAACCCCAGCCTTCTCAGACAACACTGATATTCTCATCATGCAGCTATTGATCTGGGGATATTTCAAAGACTGGGGGTTTGTGCGGTGGGCTTCATCACATCCTTTGAAGTTTCTCCCCTGCTGCGTTTTGCTTATAAATTCTAATTTCTGAGTGCGGTATTGCTAACCTCAGAATATTCATTATTCTCAGCTCCACTATTTTGATACTTTATACATAAACTTCATCTCAAAATTAGGTTAAAAGGTAGTCCTTTGTATAAAGATAGCCTTCTGAAGAGCTCTTTTATTTCCTTGCTTGCTTGTTTGCTCAGGGGGCAGTCTTTAGCCGGGGCTGCCAAGCCCTGTTCTATTGTAATTAAACGGTACATTTGGAGCAAAGGAAAATATGTAGTGGTTTGTTTACTCACGAGGAAATGTTTGATTTAATTTAACATTATATTCTTGAAAAGGAGCGGGACCAAAAATAGATCCTGAGCCAAATTCTGCCTTTAGCTACAGCTTAAGTATCTTAAGTACCTCCAGAGCTGTGCTAGGGAGTGGGTCCCCAAGAAGCTGTGGAGGCTGTGGTGGGGCTGGGTTACATCTCTGCAGGACTGGGAGGAGAGATAATAACCTTCCTCTGACAGCTAGACAAACTGGCCTTTGGTTTGCTTGTCTGCCAGCTCCAACCTCTGCCCGCATGGAGGGGAGAAGCTGGGGAATGTACTCTGCACGCGTGGTAGCCCCACGGCGGGGAGGCTCCCTGGGCACATCACAAACCAGCTGTGAACGACTGCAGAGAGCAGGGAGAGCAACTGCATCTGTGGCAACTGAGAGATACCGACTGAAATCACAACTCTCATAACTACATCATGGCTTTTGCACAGTCACTTTGAACCAAGTGTGGAAAGTTCATGCATATCTTCTCCAGTGCTGGCCCCCACAGGCGGTTTGAATACTTCATTCTGCCCTTGGAAATACCTATATGAACCAAGGGCTTGTAATTTAACCGTAGGATCAAGATTTTGAATGATAAGGGCCTGTTCTTGCTTGGTCTTGGGGTACCTCTGCAATGCAGGTACACGTAACCGAGCCGGTGCTGCAGAGAGGAGCACGCCAGCTTCCTGCTCCCCAGCAGCGTAGCTCTATTCTGCAAAACAAACAAGGACTAGTCTTGGAAAGAGCATAAGGTTAATGAAGGGTAATAAAATCTTAAGGATTTTAATTGCACTTAGAGTAATTCTTCCCCTCTTTTTAAAGAGACAGACAAAATGCCCTGTATGTGTTGCAATGACAACATCCCATCCATGCTTACCTTCCTTCTCAGCCCCAGCTCTCAGTCAAGACAGAAGCAAGGGAGAGGTGGGGGTGAGAAAGTGCTCAGACCATTAGGGTGAACCTTTGTGTCTTTTCCAAAAAAAAACAAACAAACCACAATTAAAGAATTGAAATTACTGGGAGCCATAGCTGCATATTTCTGGAAATTAGGAAATTTCAGTCAATTAGGAAATGGAGAGAGGAAATAAAAGAATTCCCAGTGTTTATCATCTACTATATATTGCCACGATCCAGCTTTTCCCCTTTTTTGAGTGGAATGAGATGAGGACAGGACATTTAATATTGTTAGGGCTGGGCATCCTAAAAGGGGAGACAGATAGCCGTGGCCAGGACACCAGCAGGTAGTTTTCAGGAGCTCACTGGCAGGGAGCAAGATGCTCGTGCTCAAGCTCTGCAATTCTACCATTTTAGAGGTTTGATCTTTGATCCTCTTCTCCATTCCTTATCTACAAAAAGCAAAACACTGAACAATAGCAGGTAACTAAGGAAGAATACAAAACCAGGAAAAATACAGAGATGTTATGTAAAATACTTTCCTGGTCTGCAGCCATTTGTGGCTTGGAAACACCTTAGATAGAAGGGATGATTTGTATTAAACAGTATCTGATGGCTTTTTCTTCCTTTTTTGTCCAATTGCTCCTTTAACTTACAGGAACTTCTCAGACTTCTCGTGTCCTGTGACAAGTTGCTCCACAGCTTGACACTGTATGGTGCTAAGAAGTACTTTCCATTATTTTAACTGTTTCGGTTTATGCCTCTTGATTTTTTGTGTTGTAAGAGAAAGCTGTTCTCTGCTTTTATTTTCTGCATCAACCATGATTTTGTCAGCCTCGGCTGTAAGTCCCCTGCCCCTTCATTGTTTTTCCCTGAGGAACAGGTGACCTGGAAAATAGAAGTGTATGAAAACCTTCCAGGTACATTTAACAGAACACGCAGTCACAAAGCGTCTCCTTGTAAATGCAAAAGCAACAGCCTTAGTCTGAGCTACGGTCTGCTTTCCTGAAGGAACATCTTTGTGCTGGGTAACACTCAAATTTGAGTCCTAAAATCAAGACCTTGACCTTCTGCCAGTCTAGTTAAACCAGCTTTACAAGCATTATACATCCCGGGCTGGTTCAAAGATTTTGAACAACTACACATTGTTTTGAACCACAAGCAGCAACAAAACCTTTGTGTTGCATTCCTATGACTACTTGAGTGACAATTTTAAACTTTGGAGAAATAAAATGTTACTTTCAAGGCTTTTAGATAAAGGATCTATTTCGCAGAAGTATTTTTGACATTTGCAGCTAGCGTTTCTCCTCTTTGGCTCTTCTTTCTTTCATATTAGTTGTATCATATTTCCCAACAAACTGCAGCTGCCCTACAGTTTTGAGAGGCTCTATTTCGCAGCTGTCCTTACAATGTGGAGGAATTTGAAGGTGTTGGGAGGGTCTGATGCTATTGTGCGATGGCTCTACTGCTCCACCTGCAGCATCTTTAAATGCACTTTGTGTGGGCCAAAGACCTTTGCAGTTCAGAGGCAGAGGTATGTTCGTGTCCTGACATCAGTGGAACTGAAGACCTGGCAAGAAATTTTATTGCTGTTTGGTCTGGGAATAATTTTACTCTGGAGAAAGTGAAAACATTTATTTGGCACCTATAAACCCACAGTATTTGGCTCGACTACAAGTGTTTTCCTCCATCGCTTTGCACTCACAGGCTATTCTGGCTACATCTGCCAGTGCTTCGGATGATTCTGGAAAATGGCTCACGGGTGCGTTGCAAGACAAAACCAGCCCTTGCTGCCCTGCAGGAGGACTTTGGCCTGAGACCCTAGAGTGAGCTCACACTTTATCTCAGACATGGCAGAGAAGCCCAAGGACAGAAAGGAGGATGGGACCAGCTGGGAAACACTGAACAAGCCAGCCTGAACACCCACACCTTATTCTACTCCAATGGCCTTGAAATGTGTTTCCAGACAAAAGAGATGTGAATTGTGCTGTTTGGCTGTGCTGGGAATTACTGTAGGAAATCAGCGTAGGAAGCCTAGGTTAGTTTATTACCCTCACAAATCTTAGGAAGTTATTTTCCTTTCTGTTAAAATATTATTGTGCTAAGAAGCTTTTGATAGCAGAGCCTTTCCTATGTAGCCTTAAATTTACTGCCGGCCTTATTTTGGTAATAAAGTACAAGGAAGGAGCACTCTGAAAGCAAAGCCACAAACCCCACTGACTCTGGAACTGCTTGTGAAACACGGCTGGTGGTTGGACAAGGAATCCAGTCATGGCCACAGGGGCGATAAAATGGTATCTCAGACTCAGAGAGGGCTCTAGCAAGGTGCTCTCCTCACTAGTCAGGTCATCTTTTTTGCTAGGTTGGGAGAGGTGCCCCCATTGCCCTTGCCTGAGCACACTGGCAGGAGGCAGCAGTGTGAGGAGCACCGGCACCCCACCGTGCATGGTTCTGATGGCTCCTAAGGGTGCTTCCTTTGCTGTTTCTTATGTGGTTCAGAATATGGTGTCCAACAGGCAAGAAAGCTTGCAGAGCATAAACATATAGCACCTGCTTGCCTGCCTTTGCAAGCAGCTCTTGCCCAGATGATCTCTTACACCTTCTTTGCTCATGCTGCTCATTAGATTTCTAGTCCTACAGCCACAGAACCAATGCAGCCTCTGCCAAAAATCAATAAAATGCAAAGCAGCAGGCAGCCCATATGCAGCCCATTAAGCACCAGATGTTCATGCCAGGGTGCTTTCCCGTATCAGCAAAGCAAGAAACCTGAGAGGAACATTTGAAAAGGACTCCCTGTCTCTAGGGTCTTGTATATCTGTGCAGTGTCCTTGGGACATGGCTTTCCAGAATTGGATGGGATGTGATTTTTAGCATTGTTACCACGGAAACTACGGAACCTGGAATGAGCCAACTCTTGTTATCCCTCAGACCTCTGCTGCTGCAGGCGCATGAGATCCCTGCACAGTATCAGAGAAAAAAAGTGCCCACTGTGTCTGTGAGACGTCTCCCAAGCTTCCATCACGTCACTGTAAATAACTTTTTTCTATTCATTTAAACTTCTCTGTTTCTACAATGTACCTGTTATCAGTGTTTGCACATTTACTGCTGTTTGCTCTGTTAATAGATGCACTTTAGGGATACTGAAGTTGTGTTTTGTTTAAGTATAGGAATATTTTTGTGAACACTTTGGGCTTCCCACACAGGATTCACAAAGCATTTGAGGGACAGCCTTTGAAGGACTACAACTCTACCCTGGCCTTGCACCCCAATGTTTAATATTCATGGGGCACCAAAAGCACAGTAGGCCTTACTGATGGTTCATAGCACAGCCAAATGTGATGCACCATAGGATGTATGCATCCCATAGAATATGTTCCATGTAGTCAGGTTTTCCAACAGGACATCAAAACCTCTGGAAAATCACTGAGCCTTCATGTCCCAGCTGTGGCAAAGCTCTCTCTGTTGCTTTCCCATGCACTGTGCCGGATGCACTGCACAACTATAATTTGAAACATGTATTGCTCTGTTGCCTTCATCTTCCTCCTAACAGCTACGATGTACAGCTCATTTTCCCAGCCACTTTCAGTCTCCGTTTCAAAAAGGAGAATTAAACAAGTTTTGCTCTGTGAGGGAGCAGAAGGCTTTGTTGCTTGGTTCAGGAGAGGACAGATTGTCTCAGGATAAGAACAGGAAGACTGACTCTGTTAGCCTGCATCAGACAGAGGAGGCTATGATGCTTTAAGCTCCCATGCAATGAGGACTAGCCCATG
>VZZY01006432.1:360732-375302 GCA_013400335.1 Eurystomus gularis | reverse complement strand
GGTTAGAGTGATGCTAGGAGAAGGTTGGACTTGATGACCCTGGAGGTCCTTTCCAACCATATAAATTCTGTGATTCTGTGATTCACATGATCCTGTGCTCATGTAGCCACATCTGCCTGCTTGTGTGTGGCATTCATTCTCCCTTCTGCACTGGAGAAAACACCTGAGAGATCCTGCGACACACGCAATGGCATTTACTGCCCTAACACCATCACAGGATGAAGAGCTGCCATGCCCACAGCCGTCTGCTGGCAGTTTGAAAATGTCAAGCCTACCTAAGCAGTGGGTGAGGTGGGGAGAGAAGAGCCCTTCTGTCCGTCCCAAAGACTAGAGTGCAGTTACCTGGGCCACGTATCCCACCGAGCCTCACCGAGGGATCCTGTTGCGGGCACGGCTCAGCACAACACAGAAAGCATTGCCCCACCGAGCACATACATAGTGGAAAATTCCCAACGCATTTCCAGGGAAGCAGTGAGAAGCCCTCCTGTAAAAGACCGTCGTTCGTGGAGATACTCCATTTCATGTCAAATAGATAGCACGAACCTGCAGGAAATCATTTTGAAAGCACATCCACGCAGGCGTGTGAGGCAGACTGGCATTTAACAGCGTAGCTGCCCTCAGGGCCAGCTCTCCCCGAACATGCCTCAGCGTCTGACCCTTCCACAATATTTCTGTGAGGAGGCACACACAGCAGGAAAGATGGTGAGCGAGAATTCCTCTTTCCAGCACTTTGGGCAAGCATGGTTCTGCATGAGACGTGCAAAATGTCTGCTGTTAAAGTTAAAAAAGGAGGAGAGAAAAGAACCTGCGCAGCTGGTCGCCCTCTACTTTGGCTAATGTTTGCACGGGAGCAGAGAGGTGTCAATGGGGCTCAGAGAATCATTAACTGCCCCTGCCAAGTTTCATGGCCTCACGGTTACAGAGCAATGGGGCACTGGAAGACTACAGGAGTGCAACAGAATACATCTGCTGGTGCTGGGAGGACCAGAGCACTGTGTCCATGAAAAGCAGAGCTCTGTGCACACCTGCAGCCAAGTTTGCTCCTGGGATTCTTCATCCGTGATACTGACACAGCACAAGAATGTGAACGTTGGACATCCTAAATGCTGTTTCTTTAACTTTTATTATTATCATAATTATTATTTTAATTACTATTTTAATTTTTTTCCTTCATTGTAGTTCCAGGGAAAAATTAGCCCTAGACCTCTAACTGTGGTTACCTGCTAAATTTCTCACATCTTGGTCTAGTTGGCTGGTCTTCAAGGTCTTGTTTTCCTGACTGGACCATGCTCTCTGGTTAGCACCTGTGTTTCTGGGAAGATTAAACCCAGCTCTCACTCACAAACACCCGGCAGCTCCCTCATTTGAAGTGCAATTAATGAAGCCTCTTCTGGGTGAGAGCAGAAAGTCACCTCCTTTCGTCATGCCCTTGAGCACATGCAGAGCCTTTATCTGAGGTGACTTGTTTCTTGTAGCCCACAAAGCACAAGCAAGGAGTGTCCTCTCAGTGTGGGACTCATATTTTGACCCTATTTCTCACTCCCCAGCCCAGGTGAAGATAAAGAGCATCTGGGGAGGGAGAGGGCAAGTTCCTCCTTCCCCAGCCTTACAAACTGTGCACCCTCACAAATCTTCCTCTGAGGACATTCCCTCTCCTGTCTCCCTGACTGTAAGACCCACCTATGCCCCCCTGCACTGGTGGCATCCTAATTTCCAGGACAGAACTATAGCTTCTGTGCTGCTTTGAGCTGTGCCTGGTGCCTGAGGTCCCTGAGCCGGGGGTGAGTCACAGCACTGCAGCACAGCCACCCTGTGCTCAGGGCTTCATTCCCCCAGCATCAGCCCAAGGCCACTGCACCTTCCTTCTGTTCCCCATCCTCCTTCATTCCTTTTAACATGACTTGGTGCATGGCATCCATGTGCACTGATGTCCAGCCAGATGGAAAGGTCTCAACCTTACCACTTACGAACTTAAAGGTCAGTACATCTCACGTGGCATGAGTAGGAAGAACGCACCAACCTTGTAGGAAGATTGATGCGTTACTGCGTGGAAGATTACCTTTATGCAATGCAAGAATGATCGCGAGTTTTCAAGGTTTGCTCTCACCTGCTTTTTAATTGCAAGGAAGATGCAGTTGTAAGATCCTACCAGCATGCAATGCCCTCATCTAATGTAATTAACATTCTGACCACTGGATGCTACTGTTGCTCCAAACATCTGCAGAGGAATGCAGGGTAAATGCTGGCAATGCAATCTTATTTTTTTAACCTAGAACCTAACTAAATCAGACAGTGACCTGTGGATAGATGCATCACCTATTTATTGCCTGCCCATCAACAAGGAAGAACAGTTAGAAAGTTGTTACTCAGATCTAAGGGAATGTCTGCATCCAGCAACATGCAAGTCAATGATTAAATTAATGCTACCGGACTGAGATTTTAGTAATGAAGATACAAGTGTCTTTTCAAATCATTAGGTTTGGGAATTCTAGCATATTGCTCAAGACAGTCAAATGGGTTTGTATGTATTACACTAGTGGTAAATGAAGCCCAGAAATAAACCACATTTTTAGGTACCTTTGATCACTTACAGTACATACTACTCATTAATCCACCTCCCCCAGAACAATTAGTAAACCTTATGTGTAAGCAATCTCTTTTTAAAAATTGTGGTTTTCTTCTTCTTCTTCTTCTAACCATATGCAAATGTTTTTGAACACTTCCCAGATCTTTAATTATTTTTGCTCTCTACTACATGCCTCCCCCTCAGCCTTTCTGTATGGATCCCATACACTTTGTGCTTACGGCTTTCACTGATGTATCCTAAAGCAAAGTCTTTCTGTCAGATAAATGTGGTTGGTACAGTTGAGACATGCCCAGAGCAATTAATCATTTATTGATGGCCACCTCTGTGGAATACTTGTTCTGTGCATACTGTGTTGCAGGAGCTCCTGTTTTCATCTTTCCCAAACAAGGAGAAGAGCCCTTTAAATGTGCATGATAATTAAACCACCCATAGTTGGACACCATATGGGTGGAGGGTATGTCAGAAATTCAGTGCATGACTGTGCACCAGTTATCAACCAAGAGGTTCTTGTGGGTTTTGGTGTTTCCTTTGATTCTTCATATATTGTAGGAAACAACCAGGAAGTGTTTTTTTATATTATCATATTATCTGTAGACAACTTATTAATGCATTACCTTATCACTCCACAGTTTCAATATCTCCAAGCATCTTCCATCTTGAAGAACAGGTTTTGCACACTTTTCTGAAACCTCCATGGGATTTCTGAGCCAGTTTGTCATGCCTGAAGATATACCTGGCTTGAAATCTGAGGTAAAACTCCTGCTCGAGATATGAAAAGTATGAATGCTCACAGACAGCACTCAAATAAGGAACTACTCACAGAGACTTCACATTGCCTATTTTAGCTGCTTCATGTAAATTATTAATGCCCAATTTAGGTTTAGACATCACCAAGTTTGATGTCTTGGTCACAGGTAAGCTCTCTTTTAGTCAGTGGGAAGAGACACTTCCAAAGTGGTGACCCAACTGATCAATGGATGGAACCTAATCCCTTTGTGTGTTGAATGGCAAAGGGAAGTCTTCAATACTGTGCATACCAATACAACACAGAGTTATTTTTAAAAAAAGAAAAAAAGCTTTCTCTTTTGACTAAATTTCATTGCTTAAAAAGTAGTTGTCCAAAAATTTTCCTTTAATTCTGAACTACTTTACCTCATCCTAAGAAATTCTTAGAGACTTTGTACTGAAAATAGTTTCTTTACCAACATTTCCCTCTCTCCATTTTGTATGCAGCAGTTTTTGCCCTGTCCCTGGAAAACTGCAAGTGGGATGATGCAGATATTTTAACACAGAAAATACAGGAGCTTTTTAAACTGACTTGAAAAGGTTTCTTCAGATTTGAACCTCCTAATCTAACTCTGCTTGCTTGCGAGGGCAGAGCAGTCTACACCTTCTGCTGTGCACTTGCCTGTTGTCATAGTTTACACACCAGATTAACGTGAGCGATAATAAACAAAGTGTAGCTCCATAGTGCATAATCCTCGGTGCTTTAAATGAAAGCTGTCTCCAGAGTGACTGGAGCAGAGCTTTGCCCTGCAGGTGCATTTGTCACCACCCCATCTGTTGCTCCAGATACTAGGGGTGGAAACGCCCATTTTCCTCGTTTTTCTTTTAGGGCATCCTCTTTTTTATTTTTTCCTTTAAAAATGTTTTTCTTATATTTTCTTTCTTGAGTCTGTTGAATACAACATTCAAACCAGGGCACAGATGTGGAATGCATGTTACAGGACGGAGCAGTATAAAATATTCAAAGAATGAATACATATGTATTTAGGTCACGTAAAACGAGGGATCCCTGCAGTCACTTCCTTTCTGTGACTTGAACACATTGTTATTCCTTAGTAATTATTTGCCTTGGATGTCTTCTTCTTTTAGCTCTTTTCAGCTGAAGAGTTGGTAGCCTGACATTTGGTCCCTGGAATCTTTTCTGTGTGATAACCCCCCATCCCACGTCAATCCTCTTTCCAGCAGCTTGAGGAAGCCACCTTAGCCTTCTGTAACCCGGCGCAAGGCACAAAGACCGGAACGGACTGGAATAGGTCACGTTCAAAGCATCAGATTTCCAAGGTACCCCTAAATTTCAGCAGGAACTGTTTTCTTTCCTTTGGAATTCCCCAGGAGTTAATCAAAGTGAACTCTTGGCCACATTAGCTCTGAAAGGTTTGGAGAGGTGAGTCCCACTGCAGGCCAGAGCAGCATGTACAACAGCTTTATCTACAAGAGCTTTGCTTTCCCCTCTCCCTTTTCCCTCCCTTCAGGACCACTATTTCTTGCTATGGGCTGGAAAAGCATCTATTCTGGGAGAAGATGGAACCACAGGGCACAAATTATTGTGAATTATTTGCCTCTTATTAAAGCCATCTGATCTTCCATTCTGGTGTATGCGGGGCCAACACTGTCTCTTTCAAGGGTACCTAATTGTGCAAAATTCCCTCTGCACACACTTTTATCTCATTTTTCTCCACATATTCCCTGCAGCCGTGATGAGCCCCTTTGCCACAACTGAATTGTGCTCAGAGTGACCAACATAGGAGAGTTTGGATGAGAAAAGCTCAAACTCTTCACTTCTCCTAGAGGTTTACCTAGTCATTGAATGAAAACTGCTAGATCAATAAAGATACATGGTCAGGTTTCTAAAGTTTGCACATAGAGGTACAGGTCTAACTCAGTGAACATGTGAAAACTAGGTGGTTAGACACTCTTGCATTGATCATTTCACGTAATTTTTCAAATATATATTCCTGAAGTACTCCTGAGCTGTATTACGTTACATCTAAAACTTCGCAGTTCCCTTCTACCTCATGTAAAAAGCTGGCATAGACCAAATACGTACTTTGACTTACGCATATGCAGGATCCCTGTAGGATCTAAACACCAAACGGCAATGTCCAGGCTTCGGGTTGTGCCAGCTGGTGCTGAGAAAGAGCTGGTTGTGGGTTTGCTGATAGATCTTAGCAACGTGTGGAATAGGGATGGGGAAAAATGCCTCTAGTTCTCCTGATCTCCCATTCCATCACAAACCACATGCCCACTGCCTTGTCTAGAAAAAAAGAGCCCCGGGCATTCAATCAGTTCAGGTCCAAATGCTCCAACAGTGACACTTCCTTAGGCAGTCTGCTCCATACACCCCTAGGCCATGCCTGCGGTCCCCTTCAGAAGATCCTGAAGCTCTCCAGTGTAACACAGCTGAAAAACTGCTCTCTGGTGGGTTCAGGTCCCTGTAAATGTCTCTTCCCACGCTCAGAAGCAGATACGTGATATCAGATTCCTGCTGGTTCAGGAGGCATTTGCTGGCCTCCACATCCAGGCAGGTGGCTCCCTCTTCCCAAGGCAGTCCCTGGGAAGCAGTAGGTGATGGCTACTCAGCCAATGAGGAGTCCTGTGAAACATCAGAATTAACCTCTGAGACAGGATTTTCCTCTCTGATTTTGCACACTCTCTAATTTCTTCTTTCTTCAGACCTAACTTAGGCTCCATCTCATTTACAACATGTGACTATTCACCTCCAAATTGCCAATATTTAAGTAACACGAGAAGCACTGAAAAGTTAGTATATTCAACACTATAACTGGGCCACATGTCCTGATATCTTGATGGTCCTGCCGTCTTCTCTATTACCGCTTCTTACCACCACACACATTTATGCCAGTACATAGCATAAAATGAATAATATGAAAGCAACCACATTAATTAGAGTTTTTCTGCCTCTTTTCACAGGAGCTACTATTTGTATAGAGGAATGGGGAAGGAGAGCTTGCTCCGTATGCATTTCCACCCAGTGCCGTTGGATCTGGCCCCAGCACTGTTGTTCAGAGCCATTCCTCAGGGTGTCTGTGCAGGGAACTTCAAAGGGGCAAGGGAAGCCACCCACCATTTCATGCCTACCTGAGGTATCTGTCCTCACTCAGCATTCAAGCTACATTGACAGCATGGCCCCTCCACACCATCCCAATAAGGTAGCAAATGTGTTTAGTAGTGGGAGCAATAGTAGTGATAACATGTATTTTGTGTTTGTTTTGGTTTTTTTTTTTTTCAAGGACGTACCAGCTCCTGTAAATGGATTACTTTAATCTAAAAGGATAACCCCCTGGGTTTTCACACTCCCTGCAAAGAAGAGTGAGCAGTATGTTAAAAAGCTCTTCCCAGTATCTTATCTAAGCTTGTCTTCTCTTAATCCCCCAGTTTCAGTCTTGAAATTAAAATATGCTTTCTTTCTCCTTTTATTGCAAAGTCACTCAGCAATTAGCCTGCTGAAGGTTCAGGAAAATTTTAATTCACACTAATGAGATACAGCTCTCTTCTGACTGCTCTGACTGCTATCTGTCCAAGGAGATTAGGAGAAGGTGGAGACAACAATGTTTCTAAATGGGGATGGAAAAACCGAACCTCCTTGCCCGGGTGCATCGTGTTCTGGAGCGTAGCTAGCTGCACCCAAGGTCGGCTCCTCTGCTGATGAGGGCTGTTGTGAAGAAACACAGAAGTGAGGACCTGCTCCTCCTGCTTTGTGGGAGCTTCTTTTTAGCTGAGCCTTTACTGCTGGCCTCTGTCTGTGCTACACTGCTGATGTGCTCTCCCAGGCTCCTGATGCCGTGATTCTGGCCCTGACCCAGCTCTACCAGCTCAGCTTCCCAGCTTGCCCTTGGACATGTCTTGCAGCTGCAAACTTGCTTGGTGACCGCCTGCCTGTGTCTGACCCCAGTCACTGCCCCAGACCTGATCCCTGACTGGCTGCTCAGCATCCTGGCCCCTTACTGATGAGGCCCTGCCTCGCTGGCCCTGCTGCCATGGAGCAGCACCGAGGTCCTTGCAGCACCCTGACTCGTTTTTGGCTTCCCAGAGAAGGATTTGATCCCATTCAACAATATTCCCTCCAATTCGAAACCCAGGTGAGACTGAACAGGCCTTGTGTGGCCACATGATGAAGCTATTTCTGCCCAGCTCATTATTTCCTACGAGTAATAGCAGATTTATCAATATCTATGCTGTATCCTCAGTAAAAGTCAGCTTGTTCAAGCTGAAGTCAATACAAGCTATACTGTTCATGGTGGCTGAAAAGTCTGTCCACATTTTCTAAACGCTTCAGTTGAGTTAAAATCCCTGCACGTTTAGAACAAGAAATATCTTGTGTTAATATCTGTGTGTTAATATTTTCCCATTATGTAGATCAGAGACATGGGGAAATGACATTAGCACTTTTCTTCAGCACCGTTGATAGCTTTTGACAGCTTCCTGACATTGATAAAGCATGTTATGAAAAGCAGAGTCAGCAGGCTGAAGACACCGCTGAGTTATGTCTTTATTAAAAGCATTATTAAGCTGTCATGCAATGTCACATGTAAATATCACATGTAAATATCCTCATGAGCTTCTAGTGAAGCGATGTCATATATGCAAACAGTCTCTGTTTCCCCTGCTGCCTTCGCAGTGGCTGTAAGGACACCGCAGCAGCAAAGAGAGAAGGGAATGGGAGGCCCTGGAACTCAAAACCACCCCTCCTGGTTCATGGGTGACCCTGGGCAAAGGCACAGGGCATGTGAATTCCCAAGATGTATGAGAGCAGTGTTACCTGCCAGATGGCCGCATCAAGTACTAAACAAATACTTAGAGCCACTGTTTTCACTCCATTTCTCATGCGAAAAAATTTTCACAGATTGACCTGCTTTGAAACTCAACTCAGTTGTTATGTATCGCGTGGACATTACTCAGACATCTCCATTGCAGTAGGTACCTCAAGAAAATCAAAGAGAGCTCCTTGCGTACTAGACTCAGCACCATGAGTCACTCACCACCGTGTCATGTGGAGGTCCACCCTGTCTAGGTCAGGGACTGACTATGTGTAGCTGTGCCAGCCTGGGACTCATGCTGCAGTCCGCAGCTCCTTGGGTGGATTTTACAACCTGAAATTAAACTCCTTGCTCTACAGCTACATTCCTGAAATCCTAAAGCTAGGTATTGTAGAGCTGCCCTGGAGTTACTGCAGTGATGTAGCACAGCAGGTCCTTCAGCCTGCCATGACACAGCAGGGTGATGGACAACAAGAGGGATAGGAATAGAGTACCTTAGTTGACTGGGCCTGAAAAATGTGTTTCCATTTGAATCTGGCACTGTTTTGCCAGTACAATAATAGCAATGAGCTCATAGGAGTGATCTAAAAATGGCAACTAATGGGTTTAGAAAAGGAGTTCTGAGCACAAGACATCAGATCTGTGGTGAGCGGGTCTTGAGCTTGAGGTGTAAGCTATAGTGTTGGGTGTTTTTCCCAAAGTCCCACTGTTGCCCAGTTCTTGATTATGTATGCCATTCACCTCGATTTTTCTTCTTCTTTTCTTTATGGAGTAGAGTTAACTAAGCTGTTTTGACTCTAATGTGCACGCGATCTAGACAAGGACAGCACTGGGTCATTAAAACTTACCAGGAAGCAGACGGACGAGTCTGAGGACATGATCAGCTTGCTCTCTCAAGCTTTTGGATCAAAAAAGGAAGTGAAAAGAATCAGAGTGATACAAAACACCATTTTTTAAAGCCATTTTCATGATTTTGGAGATTTTATCCTGTCTTCAACAGTAGCAATAAGAAGGCGGCTATTTAGAGAGAGGGCATGAGCCTGGCCACTTGGCACTGCTCTCTTGTCCAGCACACACAAGTAGATTAAGGCTGTGAGAAGGTACATTCTTGCCAGTTCCCTTCAGTATTTATAGCCTTGTTGTCCATGAAGAAGAAAAGACAAGGTAAACAAAGACAAGCCATGTAAGAAGCCTTATGAGAAAGGAAGACTGTTGGAGCTTTGTCTTTTTTTCTCCCCACCAGAGCCACCACGAGGTGCCTTCCTCTGGCTGCTCATCTCAAGGGTGGTTTCTGCCCTCTGCTCTGCTGTTCTCTCCTCCCGCTCTGCCCTGGGTGAGAGATCCACACCGTTTGCAGGCTGGGAGGCTGCAAGCAATGCATGATGAGCAGCGAGAAGGGAATTCCCTGTCAGCAGACCAGGCTGCTGAACTATAGGCCCGGTAAACATTCATTGCATAGCACTTGGAGGTGCTCCAAGAAGCCCATAAACATTACACGGAAGGTACCAGCGTTTTTCCTGCTTTGATAAATGAGTATGTGCACCTTCCACACGCTGCCTGATGACTGTCAGACAGCGTAATTACAGTGAGGTGGCAGTTGCTACAGAAACAGGTCACCGAAGAGCGACCAAGCAATTAGGCAAGTAAAAGCCAAGGAAATCATCCATGTGTAAACTGACTTCCTAAACATCCACACCTCCTCTTATTGTACACACTTGTGTGCAGATGGATGGAGCATGTAAATAGATGGAGTATTTATATTTATAATCAGCCAGTTTGAGACATTCTTTTTATAATTTTTTTTTTTTGGAGGGGTGTGTACATCTTCTTTTAAAAGGAAATAAATGAGCACTTAGAGACAGAGGAAGCTTTGCTAAAAGGTCTGTCTTCCCTTGCCTTTATTTATTATTTAGTTCTTCAGCTGACTTATGTAATACTGCAAGGCACTTGGAGCCTCTAGTTTGATAGAAATATGCTGCACAAAATCTAGCTTCCTCACAGGAGCAGGAAACATCTTCAAAAGTTAATTGCTTTTCCATAATTAAATAAACCTTTTTATTACTCCTCTGTTCAATAAGGAAAAAGAACGTACAGCACATATTTGATTTCTTCAAGATGCATGCTGTATGGGTAGCCCTATTCCCCCACTCATTTTCTGTTTCGATAACAGTGAAAACTTCACACCAGTGAGTTGACTCTGACTGTATCTTGATACACACAAGAAGAGAATTAGGCATGTTATCTATCTGTGGTATTTTCTCTAACACTGAAATTGGCTGGAATCATGGAGCCACATACTGATTTACTTCATAAACCCCAAAGACATAGCATAGAAGAGCTGCAAAATAAACTATGGACCTTGTCCTAGGCTGTTTTAGGTAGACAGCAGTAGATAATACATTAAGTGGAAAACACACGGGAGACACCATTATGTACCATCATGACAAGAGAAATAAAAACACAGAGTTCAGTGCTTAGAGAGAACAGCTGCAAACATTAGTTATTCACCCAGGTAAGCAGGTACTGGCTCTAGGCTGCTTTTGTTGCTCAGCACATTCACGTGCCTCTTTCCTTCACAGCAAACCAAAATATTGCTCATAAAGCTACCGTGAAGACCTTGATTAAATAATTAATTATAACAGAACTGTTAGGAGATGAATTGTAGGACACGCTGCCTTATGGCTTTTGAACCCACAGTCATTTATACCCTTAGACCACGGCACTGTGAGACCTGCGTGTGCGCTGGGCGGCTGTCATGCAGTGACTTCTCCTGGGTGTGTGAAAGGGGGTACACACACAAATCCTTTCAGCGGAAGAAGGAAGAACAGACGACCAGCTGTTTTCTGAGATGTCCTTACCGGTGCTGAGGGTGTTATTATTTACTGTATTTTGCATGCTCCCAGGGCCTTATAGAATCGATTAAAAGTTTGCCCTTGGTAGTAGTCCCTTATCGCAGCCCACAGGGAGTGGCATTAACCGTCATGTAAGATCAGGTAGGAACTATATTAAGAGAGGTAGCCTAGTTGGCTTCACGACAGTCAGAAGGAAAAAACTAACTTACGTGAATTATATCTGATTTGCGCATCTCCTGTGCTGGAAACATTTCTAAGTGAGATAGTGATGGAACTGCCTACTGGCTAATGGCAGCAGGGACTAGACACTATTACTAGTAAAAGATTAATGAGATAAATGAATTTTTAATCTCAGTGCTTTGAGTCTAATTTGTTGCTCTTATTTTCACTTTACAGTGAAACGCCTTATCAGTGAAAGAGCAATATGCTTAGAAGCTTGAAACAAAGATCTCTCTCTTCAAGAGGCTGGATGCTACATTATCTGGGAACTATGGTGCTTGACTTTTTGATTGCAAAATAGGGAAGGAAAAAATGTCTACTGAGGGGATTTAGAGGCTGGAGTTCTATGGCTTGTGTCATGCATGTGAGCAGGCTTTCGCAATAGTCTTTTTCTGCTTGTAAAATCCATAAACAATACGCAGCAGGCTTAGTTAATTTGGTTATTGCTTTTTTCCCTCCCTTCTAACCTTTTAATTGGACTCCTATATTTTTCTTCTGGCTCTAGTTCTGCTTTTTTGTCTGCTTCTGGCAAATTATAAATATTCTTTGTGTTTGGGTTTACCGGTAATAAAGTGGACCTGGTAATATCTAGTCATCTCACAAGAGTACACTGAAAGTTAACTACAATTTGAAAAGCAATCCGAGATCCTCTGGTTCTTAATTACCCTGCAGTAACTGTACAGCACTGAAGCCTTAAAAATAATTTGGTAATGAGTTACTGAAGACATGGCCTCATTTTATCCCTAGTATCAATTTTTAGAATGTGAAAATATTCCATTTTCTAGAACAGAGTATTTGTGACTCGCTAATTAGCAGCTAGCTGACACATGTAGTTTAGCTAAAGCTTTATCTAAGAGTATATTTACTACAGCAATAAAGGTGCTTACTGCAGATGGTAATGCATGTGACTGTGCTCCCCAGTTGATATATTTATGTCATAACTGGAAACAGCTTTATCATATCATTCCTGGAGCTATAATTGAGCAAACACTGTCAAAGGAAGTTGTAGTAAAAAAGTAAGTAATGAGAAGTTAGAAACATTTCTCCTGTTCACAAAAGAAAGAGCAGGGGTGGGACAGTGAGGAGAAAAAGGAGAAGTTCAAAGTATTGCTAGACATATAGGAGTTTTGGTAACTTTGCAAAGGGAAAAAGTGATGCCATTAACATCAAATGAATAGTTGCATTATATCATTGTTTTTCATGTCATGAAGCATTCGTGCATCTGTGCACACCTATGCTGAATTTCTTGTACCTCATGCAAAATAAGCCTTGTTACAAGTTTTGGGGTCTTAATTAAAATAAGCACAAAAATACTCTTCATTGGAAAATGATGAAATAAGAGACAGACAAAATCCAAACCCGTGGGGTGCTCTAGCTCTCCCTCTAGTGCCTCTGCAGCAGATTTGGTTTTTAGTTCGATTTCTTTTTATTTTTATTTTTATTTTTACCCTCACCTCCCCTGCCCCAATCTATACACTATAAGTGTGCCAAGTGGGTTGTGTACAGTCTTGTTCATGTATGCTATTAGATCAGCACAACAGCTACCCCAAACTAGTATAACCTATCAGTCATCTGATTTAGCTCTGGGTACAGAGGAAAGTATCTGCTCGGAGGTAATTGCATTTGTAACCACAGCAGGAAAGCTAAAGGGCAACAAGGTTCTTTGAAAAATAATTAGTTCTCTAATAATAAATCTGGATTCTTCAACGAACTTGGCAGTATAAATTCTTTGAAACCTTGGCATTTATTCCCTTCTGGCTGCCTTGCCTGTTATTCCCAATAAACAGCTGATCTAGGGGGAATGTATTTTAACACCAGGCTCGAGCCCTGCAGCAGCAGACCTACGCTGTCTGCACAGCAGAGCACCGGGAAGGCTCAAGTGTAGGGAGTGTGAAAGGAAACGTGACAGAGCTATAACGTGAGCGGCTTCTGTGTTTGCCTCTCTACTTGTATTTCTATACAGTAACTGTCCCTTGCACAGGACAGGCCCCGTCCCACTCGGGGCAACAGATTTTGAAGTTCTGTATTTAGGTGGGTTGTCCCAAGTTCAGACAGCTTTGCCTTCTATACGTACACGTGTTTGCTTTTATTTTTGTAATGGACAGAAGTTACAGGCACAAAGCTCAGCAGCTCAGTACACCCCATGTCCCATTGTCCTCCACTTTTGTCCCTTTTCAGAATGACAACAAGACCTTCAGTCTTCTCTTCTCAGTCCATGTGTTTGTGTTCTACAATCATAATTGGAGCCTGTAGGCAATATTTATACTACTTTTAATACGTATTGGTTTGAGTAACCGATGCTCATTATGATTCCATCTCCTCACTAGCCCAGGCTATGTGTAAAAAGGGAGTATGTAATCACATTTGGAGATGGTGGGTTCTGAGAGCTTTGCATCTCCTCACATCTAAAATCCTTCTGGGCAGGACAGCAGGGGACCTGGTTGGGATCTGATCCCACAGGTAGCTCCATTGCTGCTTTGAGGGGGCCACAGCTGGTGAGGAAATCGAACTGCAGAGTGCTTAGTGGGGCTGGGAAGGGAGGGTTGCTAAACTTAGACAACCGAGTTCAGCAAAAGGGGTGCAGGACAGTGTACATTAAGGCTACACCTGCACTGAACAGGGCATTCCTCAGCGTGGCGGGTGGTGAGTGAGTCAGTGGTCCACTGTGCTCAGACTCTGGGAGGCTGGTGGGAGCATCACTGGCAGAGGGTGCTGAATCAGCCCTCCATGTAACACTCCTTTCCTGATCACGGGCTCTTGCTTTTCCGGATGTGCTGGTGAAATACCCCTGCCCCTAAAAGAAGCAGTGAAATGCTGACAGCTTCACTGCTCCGCAGGCTGGCTCCTGACGGGTGTTTCAGTGCTGCCCGGGCTCCTGCGGCTGTAAAGCAGCTGCAAAAGGGGACAAATTTCAATGCCGTTAATATTCTTCTGCAGTGGTTACAGGTCCTGTATCATGCATCAGCTGCTCAGTGGGAAAGTCTGGGACTTCAAGCGGAGTACTGTGGGGAAAAAAAAATCTATTCTTTTTCTTAACAAAGAAAAAAAGCAAAGCAGATGTACCTTCTCAAATATCCCAGTTTCTTTTTTGAAACCGTCATAAACCAAAACCGAGATACGTGGTCTCTTTAACGCGGCCACAGCGCCCCGGCTTGCCCGGTGCGAGCGCTCGGGAGTCCGGCGGGGCGGCGAGAACTACAGGCGGGTCTCGCTGCCGGGCGGCGGTGCCGGCTCTGCGGTCCCGCCCCAGGATCCGAGCACCGGAGCAGGAGCCCCGCGGCGCGTAACGCGGAGACTCGGCGCACAGGAACTCGCTCGGCCGGTTCTGAGCTCCTCAGCGCGAAAGCC